>JAIUZE010001463.1:0-47480 GCA_022085475.1 Heliosperma pusillum | reverse complement strand
AGAGTGCTAAAGTGCTAAAAATTTACAGCCCACGAGGATTATTTTTTAGATTAGATATACATATCTTTTTAAGTAGACTGATGTGTAAAATATAATTAAAAAATACTATATAAGTTTCATTTGAATAGGCATGGGCTTATGCAAAAGTCAGATGTCTACATAAATGAATATGCATCGGATATTTAAAAATATCTGATGTATAAAATTATACAACGGACATTTTGAAATATCCGATGCATATTAAGTGATGTCTATTCAGTTTTTTGTAGTAGTGCGTGTTGGAGGTAGGATTTGGTGAGGGAGACAGAAAAGCGATGAAGGGTAAGCACCAATCCTTAATGGTGGGAGTGGGTTCATCGTGGGGTAAGGAGGCTAGGCGAAGATACGGGAATTCAGTTTCAACGAAGGTGACGTGACGAGAAGTGTAAATCTTGTTGGTAATGGGATCGAGGCAATGATAAGCGCTTTGTGTTTGTGAGTAGCCAAGAAAAATACATGCTATAGATTTAGGATCGAGTTTATGAGAGTTCTAGGGTCGTAACCATGGGTAGCAAAGGCATCCGAATGCGCGAAGTTTATTGTAGTTAGGGTTAATTTGGAAGAGCCGAGTGTAAGGTGAATCGTGGTGTAAGGTGGCAGTACGGAGGCGGTTAATGAGGTAAACGGCAGTGGCAAAGGCATATGGCCAAAAAACAGTGGGAAGGTAAGCATGTGTGAGTAAGGATAGACCCGTTTCGACGATGTGACGGTGACGGCGTTCCGCATAGCCATTATGCTCATGAGTGTGGGGAGGGGAGGTTAGATGAGAAATTCCTTGGTCTAGTAAGGAGGGTGTAATTTTTATGTATTCACCCCCGTTATCGGAGAATAGTTGAATGATCGTTCTTTTGAAATATTTTTCAACGAGAAGCTTAAATTGGTTAAATATGTTGAAGGTGTCAGATTTACGTTTCATAGGGTATAGCTAAATGTATTTCGTAAAATGGTCAACAAAGAGAACATAATATTTAAAACCATCACGAGATTGAGTCGGAGAGGACCAAACATCAGAAAAAATTAGTTCTAGAGGAGCACGAGAAGTAAGAGTCGACTCATAAAAGGGTAGTTTGTGACATTTATTAATTTTGCAGGCATGACAGAATTCATAACTGGAAGAAGAAACATGCAAATTAAAATTGCTTTTAAGGAAAGATAAAATTTGAGTAGAGGGATGGCCAAGGCGGTGGTGCCATAGCAGGGAGGAGGAGATCGAAGCCAGGTGAGCACGGGTAGAAGACGGAAGCCAGGTGTAGATTCCACGATCAATTGTGCCGTGGAGGAGAATTCGTCCCGTCGAGACGTCCTTAAAAAAGAAAGTAGAAGATGTTAATTGAAGTGGGGCATTGTTATCACTACAAAATTGCGAGACGGACAATATGTTACGCGAGATTAGTGGAACATAAAGAACATTACGAAAACGAAGAGATGAAGAGTTAGAAAGAATATCAAAGGAACCTATGTGAGATATAGGAATGGAAGAACCGTCACAAATTTCTACATCGTCGGGTCCATCGTATGGAGCGTGTAAGGCGAGATGGGATAGGTCATTGGTAATATGGTGTGTTGCACCACTATCAACAAGCCAGGAATTTGGAGAGGAGGCGGAAGCAGTAGCGGTGTGGGCTTGAGGACGGTTGGAGGAAGAGCGATTGGGACGAGAATAAGGGTTTATGGTGAATGAAGGGTGAGCCTTTTTGAAGTTCCGACAGGGAGGGAAGGTGTGTCCTTTGTAGCCACAGTATTGGCAGATGGAGACATCCTTCGGGGAAGTGGAGAAATCGACAGGGGCTGAGGTGTTGGTGCGTGGGGTATAGCGATGTTGATTGGGTAGATACTGGACAGCGAAGGCCGTGGTAGGAAGGGGAGATGCGGATGTGGTTTCTGGATTTTGGAGTTTATAGTATAAGTTTCTCGTGTAGTGCATCAAACGAGATTGGAGTGTCGCGTGCTTCAACGGTTTCCTTGATAGCACGATAACGTGTGGAATCGAGACCAGGAAGGACTTTAGCAATGACATCTTCGGGGTCCATGGGTTTGCCTAGATTAGCTAGTTCGAGAGTGCAGGTTTTGATTTGACGCATATATTCGGTGATTGTTTGATCTGGTGTTTTGGTTATCGAGTCAAGTCGGTTTTTGATTTGGAGGATGTGACCTCGAGACGGATTAGCGAAGGTGTTGGAGGGGGTGGTCCAGGCCATATGGGCGGACTGAGATTGGGTCACTAGAGGTGTAATGGAGCCATCTAGTGTACCAACAAGGGCAGCAAGAAGAAGGCGGTCATGCCGCAGCCATGTCGAGTAGGCAGGGTTAGGTGTGGGTTGGTTGGCGACAACGACGGTGGAGGCAGGACATGGGTGTGAACCATCGAGGAAATAAAAAAGCTCTAATCCTTGAAGAAAGGATTGGATTTGGAATAACCATTTGGTGTAGTTTGTGGTGGTGAGGGTTTTGCATTGGGAGAGGTTGACGAAGATGATTGGGGTGGCTAGTTCATTGGCGTTGGGAAGGAGGAGGGCGTGGTTGGCCATAGAATAAAACTATAATATATGGGCCTCAACCAAAACCTTAAGGTGATGGTTGAGGCCCATATATTATAGATATATTCTATTATGCCCCCTCACTCGAATACCCATTGGGCTTGAAGAGTGGATGGTTAGTGCACATGCTCCCCAATCCATGTGGTTGGTTTTTTCCACTTGGTGATTTTCGAGATATTGGGAGCTGCCAGGGTTTGAACACGTGACCTTCGGTCACTCTGGCTCTGATACCATATAAGAGATGAACGTTTTATTGTATTATGTTTGAATGAATTATTTCTAGTTTACATTCCTTGATTTATATAATATAATTACAATCTATATATTTGCAAATAAAGGAAAGGATTAACTAAATATGTAATTACAATCAATTACATAGGATGAGTATCAATTAGTGCTAAATAAGAGAAGGTAGATTATTCTTTGCTTGATTGAGTGGATTCTTGATTTGTTTCCTTAACAACAAACACTATATAATGAAAATACTTTCTAAGAATGTTGTATATGAAGGGTCTGTATATAGTGAATCAAACAGGATGAATATATTGAAATATGGTGCTTGGATAAATGTAGAGTCGCAAAAGAACTGCTCTCCTTAGAAAGTATTTCGCCCCTTACAAGCCTAAGGTTACCACAAAATCAATCCGAGGATAAAACTACACCGTCCTTTGAATCTTAGACGATAAAACAAAGAAACTTTACTGTTTTTGTAAGATTTATACATAGTAGAAATCTGAAAATTTTGTTATGTATAATTATGATATGCTTCCTCCTATTTATAGAAGAGTTTGCATCCTATGACTTATCTGTCAAAAGACATGTAGCGGACTTCAGTGAACAGGAACATTCTGTTTCATGCGAAACAGAACAAGCGCGCAAAATTAAGAAATTTAGTCGATCGACTGAAAAAACCAGTCGATCGACTAATTTCAAAAGTTGCATAATCAATTTAGTCGATCGACTAGAAAAGTCAGTCGATCGACCAAATCCAAGATTGCAGTCATCAAAATAGTCGATCGACCAGTTTTTCCAGTCGATCGACTAAATCACAGTTCACAGACTTTGAATTGTCTCAATACGTTTTTGCATATTATTTCCTTTTCTTCCGTACATCCCGTTAGCTCGACAATTAGTTTATATATGAACGCGTACTCCACACTCCCATGCCATATTATAACATTAAGAGCTTCCGTATGATTTCTACCACGATATCAAATTATACTTAAATGATTGATGACACTTAAATCACCAACATTCCTCCCCCATTATTTAAGTGTAATCCTTGATTCGTTTTAAATACCTACTAATCATCAATTTGCGCATCGATGAAAATGTCACGAAGATTGAACTTCCACCTAGTAAAATGCACGATTCATATACTCTAGTAAAAAGGGTGTCTCTAAGGATTGAACCCTTAAACATATTGAATACATGAAGGCAAAATACACACAAATTACATTTAACAAATAAAGTTATATACTGATACTTATTACAAGCCTAGTATCCTAATCCTTTCATGAGCGTATAAAAGCTTTGAGTCCAAAAAGCTTCCGAAGTCGGCTATACTTCACGTCTCACATAGGTGAATTCTTTTATCATGTGCCTGCAAGTACACTTTTTCAAAGAACTCATTAAGAAGATAACACTTCATCTATATTTTACAGCAGGTCCAAGTACATACCTTTGGGATAAAACTTTGATGTACTTCAATCTTAAGTAAGGGGCCTTCCACATTGAATTCTACCTCTAACATTGTATTAGAGGGGAATTGGGTATCCCAATACCTAAGGTTTAATGGACTTTAAAGCCATCCCTATTATCGATTTTTCCACTAAATGCCTTGCCAAGCTTTTAGTTAAATGATCCGCAAGATTTTGTTGTGATCTTACGAAGTCCACCGAAATTACTCCATGGGAAATTAATTCTCGTACAACGCTATGTCTTACACCGAGATGTCTCAATTTCCCATTATATATTTGACTATACCCTTTAGCCAATGTTGCCGTACTATCACAATGTATTGATATTGGTGCCATCGGTTTAGGCCATATAGGAATTTCATGCATTAAATTCTTAAGCCATTCTGCCTCTTTTCCGGCTGCTGCCAAGACTACAAATTCAGATTCCATAGTGGATGTCGTAATACATGTTTGTTTCTTAGAAGCCCATGAAATGGCGCTTCCTCCAAGCAAAAAGACCCAACCACTAGTTGAAGAATGATCTTCAATATTGGTAATCCAACTTGTATATGAATAACCTTATAGTACTGAAGGATTCCCATTATAAGTTAATGCAAAGTCCTTTGTATTCTTAAGGTACTTTAAGACACGCATTACCGCGCTCCAATGATGACTACTCGGATTGCTTGTCTATCTACTCAACCTTCCAACTGCATATGAAATATCTTGTCGAGTGCTAGTCATAGCATACATTAAGCACCCAATGATTTGAGAGTACTTTAACTGTGATACTGGCAATCCTGTATTAGGCATTAATTTAATATTAGCTTCCATTGGTGAATGAGCAATACTACTATCCTCACAATTAAACGTTTTAAGTACTTTCTCAAATAATGAGATTGTGACAAGGATATTCCAAGATTAGTTCTTCTAATCTTAACTCCTAGAATTACATCCGCTATGCCTAAATCTTTCATAGCAAAACTTGATGAGAGAAATGTCTTTGTAAGATCAACTTGCCTTTGATCCGTACCAAAGATTAACATATCATCGACATATAAACAAATAATTACACCATTACCGGATTTATCAAATTTGCTATACACACATTTGTCCAACTGATTAAGTTTATAACCATTAGAAAAAACCACTTCATCAAACTTATGATGCCATTGCTTTGGTGCTTGCTTAAGTCCATATAAGGACTTCACCAATTTGCAAACCTTATGCTCTTGTCCGGGCATAATGAAACCTTCCGGTTGTTTCATGTAGATTTCTTCTTCCAAGTCACCATTTAAAAATGCTGTTTTTACATCCATTTGATGTATCACCAAATTATATATAGAAGCAATTGCTATTAGCAGTATTATGGTAGAAGTTCTAGCAACCGATGCATAGGTATCAAAGAAGTGTATTACTTCTTTTTGCCTAAAACCTTGAATGACCAATCGAGCTTTAAACTTGTCGATAGAGCCATCAACAAGCGTCTTTTTCTTAAAGATCCATTTACAACCTAATGGTTTAAATCCCTTTGGTAAATCTGAAAGAACCCATGTATTGTTACCCATTATGGAATCCATTTCATCATTAATGGCTTCCTTCAAAAATGCAACATCTTGAGAAGCCATTGCTTCCTTAAATTTTCTAGGATCTTCGTCTATGTTATAACAATAAGCATATTGAAGTCCTAATTCGTTCCTTGACCCCTCTATTAAATAAGTTTGGAAATCGGGTCCGAACTCTTTCGATTTTCTTCCTCTCTTACTTTTCCGAGAACCTACAGGAACGATTTCTGGAAAGTCGATCGACTTACTGCCATGGTCGATCGACTGGTTATGCCTTTGGTCGATCGACACATTGTCCAGTCGATCAACTTTTTCACGCTGTTGATTCATTTCAACGTTGTTATTTGGCACTAAGTCTTTAGGCCTCTTCATCGATGTAAATCGATCCTCATCGAAGATTGCATCTCTTGATTCAATCACGGAATGGATTGCAATTTCATGATTGGGTTCTATCACATAGAATCTATATGCTTTTGAATGAGTTGCATAACCAATAAATATACAATCTATTCCTTTTTCTCCCAAAGTTTTCCTTTTAGGATCAGGTAGTCTTACAAAGGCCCGACATCCCCAAACTCTAAGATAACTTAGATTAGGCTTATTTTTGTACCAAAGTTCATATGAAGTTATGTCGTTATTCCGCTTGTTAGGCACTCTATTTAATAGATAGCATGCGGTTAAAATTGCTTCACCCCAAAAACCTTCACTTAAACCCGAGTATGAAAGCATGGAATTCATCATCTCCTTTAGAGATCTATTCATCCTTTCCGCTACGCCATTTAGTTGTGGTGTATAGGGAGGAGTAATTTCATGAACAATTCCACTATTTGCAAAGTACTTAGGATCAAAGTACTCACCACCTCGATCGGTTCGAAGTCTTTTAATTTACGAGATTGTTGTAAGTCAACTTCATTTTTATACATAGAAAATTTATCAAGGGCCTAATCTTTAGTATGCAATAAAAAGATATAACAGAAACGAGAATAATCATCAATAAAAGTTCCCATATATTTCTTATTTCCCAAAGATGGAGTAGAATGTAAATCACATAAATCACTATGTATTAAATCCAACATTTCTGGTGTGCTCACAATGTTTTTAAAGGTTGTCTAGTAATTTTTGTAAGCATACAAGTATCACATTTGCGAGTTTGTAAATCAAAAGACGGAATTAAATCATGTTTAGACATATGAAGTAATCTTTTATAGTGAACACGGCCAAGTCTAGCATGCCATAAAGAAGAAGCAATAGAAATCATATAAACACAATCATCAATCTTATTAATATTTAACAAAAACATTCCGTTACAATAATATCCGAAACCTATAAATATTCCAGACTTTGATAATACATACTTGTCCGATTCGATAACTTGCTTATAACAGGATTTATTTAATAATCCTCTCGATACTAAGTTTTTCCTTATATTGGGTACATATAATACATCATATAATATTATAGATTTTTCGGAACTAAATACTAAAGTAATATTTCCACTGCCTTGTATTTTCGCGGTTGATTTGTTGCCCATGTGAAGAATGGAACCGTCTTTTACTGGTACATAGTCTTTGAACCAAGAACGGTTTTTGCAAACATGTCTAGTTGCCCCCGAATCAATCCACCAAATGATTTCATCATCCTGTACATAATTTGCTTCATCAAAATATGTAACATAATTCTTATTAGAATTATTTTTAACACAAGTTAGTATATTACTTTGACTAGTAGAAGCACCTTGGTCCTTGGACCCTTTTCCGGCGCTCTTCCCCGCTAGTTTCTTCTTCCTCACTCGGCAATCCGCCTTGAAGTGACCGACTTTACCACATATCCAACATGCCCTTTTCGGTTTCTTGTTTGGTTCATCATTAGTTTCATCATAAGGACGTTTCTTGCCTTTGCCTTTCCATTTAGAACCTTCCTCTTGTTCCACCATATTAATGGAGGAATTATTTGGATTAACCTTTTCAGTAGGTTTGTCAATTTCCTCGGCCCTAAGGCCTTCCTCGACTTGGAAACTCCGTCCAAGTTGAGCCAAAGTCATTGATTCTTTCTTATGTTTTAATTCATGTTTAAAAATTTTCCAGGATGGAGGCAATTTCTCAATTATACTGGATACAGACATATTCTCATTCATAGGCATGTCATATTGAGAAAAGCGATTAATAATATGAACTAACTCATTGAATTGTTCCGACACGGGTCGAGAATCTGTCATCCTAAAGTTCATAAAATGACTTACCAAGAACTTACTACTTGTAGCATCTTCATCCATATACCTCTTCTCCAATTGATCCCAAAGTAAAGTAGAAGATTCAACATGTTGATACATATCAAATAAAGTATTTGACATTCCATTCAATATATGTCCACGACATATATAGTCATCATTCTCCCATTTAGCCTTTCTGCGGAGGGCATCAATAGCATGATCATCTTCCGGTTCCGGAGAACATGGAGTAGTAATCACATATGCAACTTTCAAGTGAGAATGTTTGAAGTGCATTTTCTTCTGCCATCTTCGAAAATCAATTCCTTCAATTTTTTCCAGTATCTAAAACTTACTTTTTCCTTTCACATCATCCATGATAGAAACACTATATAATGAAAATACTTTCTAAGAATATTGTATATGAAGGGTTTGTATATAGTGAATCAAACAGGATGAATATATTGAAATATGGTGCTTGGATAAATGTAGAGTCGCAAAAGGACTGCTCTCCTTAGAAAGTATTTCGCCCCTTACAAGCCTAAGGTTACCACGAAATCAATCCGAGGATAAAACTACACCGACCTTTGAATCTTAGACGAGAAAACAAAGAAACTTTACTGTTTTTGTAAGATTTATAGATAGTAGAAATCTGAAAATTTTGTTGTGTATAATTATGATATGCTTCCTCTTATTTATAGAAGAGTTTGCATCCTATGACTTATCTGTCAAAAGACATGTAGCGGAATTCAGTTAACAGGAACATTCTGTTTCATGCGAAACAGAACAAGCGCGCAAAATTAAGAAATTTAGTCGATCGACTGAAAAAACCAGTCGATCGACTAATTTCAAAAGTTGCATAATCAATTTAGTCGTTTGACTAGAAAAGTCAGTCGACCGACCAAATCCAAGAATGCAGTCATCAAAATAGTCGATCGACCAGTTTTTCCAGTCGATCGACTAAATCACAGTTCACAGACTTTGAATTGTCTCAATACGTCTTTGCATATTATTTCCTTTTCTTCCGCACATCCCGTTAGCTCGGCAATTAGTTTATATATGAACATGTACTCCACACTCCCAATCCATATTATAACATTACGAGCTTCCGTATGATTTCTACCACGATATCCAATTATACTTAAATGATTGATGACACTTAAATCACCAACAATACAAACACAAGTTTATGGAACCCTTCTAGGCTCCATAATAATATGTCACATGGTCGAAAGGTAAACATGTAGAACATATAAGACTTTTATCACAACGTGGGACAAAAAAGTTAACATAAAGAACTTTCGTTAGTACCCATTAAATTGCATTACTAAAAAAGTATAATATGCTCACTTCATTAAATTATTTGTTTACCTTCTTTTCTTATTTGCGAGAAGTATATTACTCAATGGTAATAGTATTGGAAAAAGGTTATAAAAACACGTTTTTATTAACTTACAAAGTACTTGAAAATTATGTATTAATATGCCTTGAAATTTCCATACAATCATATGTAGATATATGTTATTACCAATTAACTGCTACGAGAACAATCTGTGCTGATAAACGAGACTTGGCGATTTCGAACTTCGAATATTATTCGTTGATTAATTTGTTGAAAAGCTCCAATAATGTTAAGGTTACTAGTTGTTCGAAGTAAAGCCATACAATATAAGCCGGGACGATGAAGTCCAATTGCCGGATAGTCTGAAATAACTTGAGGAGGTTGTACCAATAAATCTGCATCATTCTGGAAATGAAAGGTAATTGTCGGAAATACAACAGCAGGTAAATCAAATAAGGGCTCCCAACAAGCCTCAAACGCGTAAAAATTTTGCTCATACCACCTCAGAACGTTGTTATTACTTGTGACAAAAGCTTTTATTGCGTCTTTTACAATATCAAAGGCACCCGAGGCAATGTGACTTATGACTGTCCCAGTGTCCAAAATTGTTCCCCCGGAACCGTCCAATTTCATTGCTAAAAACCTACTAGGTATGTTGAGTCGTTTTCCATCTACACTAATGTCCTCTAGCCCACATAATAGTACTGGTTAAGCTTTGTTATTGGTGAATGTACCAGTGGAGTGACAAACATGATAGGGGGTCTAATTATGTACATTCCAAAACTTAGCAACATTTGGGAGAAACTAATACCACTTTTATAATCTTGGAGACAGTAGGAGAATTGGTATCCACCATGCGATCTCAGTTGCGAAATAAATGAGTTTGGAAATTTATCATTCCAAGTACTCCTGTAATAATGTTGGTATGAGGAGATCCTGAGAAGTAAACACGGTCCATCCATTAAAATCTACATAAAACAATATAAATGACAGTTATGTTGTTTCTTAGTAAAGTCTTTTGTACAATTGATTTACAATAGGCATTTCAACATGTGAAGATTTTCTTCTAAAGAGGCAAAATGAGCCCCAAAATACTCTTAAACATAATACTCCCTTTATTCCGATTTTATAGTATATTTGTTTTGGATGAATTTAAGAAATATGAGTAAAATAACAACTTTTCCCATTGCAATTAAAAAAGAATGGGATAACATTATTTTGATAGAGGAATGGTATTAAAAAGACAGTTCCAATTAATAGAAGTGGAAGGAAGGAATACTATTTATGTAATAAGTGATAACTATTACAAGAATCAGTTAACTAAATAAATGGTATCGGGAGTAAATATCCTCCAAGGTAATTTATAATAACAGTAAAATTATTGTGATTTGCCTAAAAATATGGGTAAAGTATATGTTAGTATGTGACTCGTATCTCGCTTACGAAATATGTCGGAGTAAGATTACAGATGAAAATAAGCTAAAAAAAAAGGACAAGCTAAGATGGAAATTTGGCCGTGCATGATAGGCGTTAATTCAATGGCAATTGTCTTGGCACTATTTCTACGTGAATTTTCCATGGGTTTTCGGAAATTAGTGGACCCCTTTACTCTCCTAATCTAAGATGCCGTTATCGCCAAGTTTTTTTTATGTTCCTTGGTTAGTTTTTGTTAAGTTTGTTTATTAGTTTCCTAAATAGATCAGTCTTTGTTTGGGTAATTTAATATATAAACACTACCTTTGCTATTTCTTTTAAGGAGAGATGTGTAGGGCAAACACTTAGAGGATTTTAAGAGACAGATCTAGAAAAACTTTGTGCTCATTTTTTGTTGTCTGTAAATCTCCCGACGTAGTGAAATATTTGTCCTCACACCTGGGAACGTAGCTATTGCAAGTGAACCACGTAAATATTCTGTCTGTAACAGTTGAAGCACAAGACTGAAGACCCGAACTCTTCGAACCCTTATGAATGCTTACATGTATCATATTTGGCACTAAAGAAATGTGTGCATTATAGAGATGCAATTGGAGAGGCTAGGGGAGGTAGCAAAGAGGATACGAAAGATGGTTCAAGAAAGCTGTCGACTTTTCATCAAAAACTGAATTGGAATCAAAGACAAAAGCTAGATTGATAGATTTAGAGCTGCCTGATCTGATGCTTATAAGTTGGTGAGTTTTTTTTATGGAGATAGATGGTGATGAGTGATGGTGATGATGAAGATAAGGATTGGTGATGATGAAGATAAGGATTAGAGTGATGAAGATGGGAATCTGAAGGAAGAAGTGATTTTCAGTGAAATCATTTTTATTTTGTTGTTTTATGAGGTAATAGTGATATCATTTGTCTTTTGTTGTCTTAGGATTGAGTTGGATGATATAATATCAATCATGTAGACAACTTCTCTTGTATATTTCTCATATATAAAAATTTTCATTTTAGCAAAAAAAAAAAAAATTCTAGATCGCTTCTGGACACAACAATTACTAGCTTTATGTTTTGGATCCAGGGATGAGAAGATGTCAAGTGAGACTATAAGCATTGAGAAGTTCAATGAGAGGAATAGTTTTGCACTATGGTAGTTGAAGATAAGAGATTTGCTAAAGGAGAACTGCATCTGAAAACCCTTGACGCAGGGTTTGTCCACGAAGGTGAAGAAGACTGTAGCTTCTACTTTTGGTTTTGAACCTAGGGTGACTAAGACGTAAGATCCTTGATGAGAGAAATCATTCATTGATCTTGTTGAGTTTGTCAGACGATGTCCTAATCGAGGTAGTTGGTGAGTTGACTGCTGCGAGTTTATAGCTGAAATTGGAGAATTTGTTGTTGATGAATAATACGTTGTTGTTGAAACAACGCCTGTTTTCTTCCAAGATGCAAGTACGTACGTTACGGCGTGATCATCTAGACAAATGTAATACTATATTACAAGATATGCGTAATATAGATGTTAAAATTAAGGGTGAAGATGTTGTTGTAGTTCTACTGGTTTCTTTAGCTACGACATATGAGAATTTTATGGATTTTTTTGTTCTTAATACGGAAACATTGACCCTAGAGGAAATGAAGCTAGAACTTTGCACTAGGGACTTGCGCCAAAAGGGAAATGTTGAGTTAGAAGACGGATCAGGGGAAGGTTTAGTTGTTCATAAGGCTAAAAAAGCTGCATCTCGTAAGAAAAAGGCTACGGCTAAGGTTCAAGACACCAATAATGCTACTAATATTGCTATATGTATTCTATATAAAGAACCCGTGCATAAAAGACCTAGTTATCCTAAGTTGAAAATTAAGTCTAATACGGCTGTAGTTCTAAGTAAGAACACAAAGTACGATTCAGACACGGATTATGCACTTGCGGTTGATTATATTCATCCTATTGATTGTTGGATTCTGGATTCCGAATATTCTTATCATATATGTCATTAAAAATATTGCTTTAGTACTTATGAGTCCTTTAATGCGGGTCACGTTGTTATTGGTAACAATGCTACTTGTTAGATAGTTGATATTGGGTCAATAAAGGTGAGGACTACGGAGGATAAGATTTGTGCTTTGAATAATGTTAGACATTTTTTAGCTTTTGAGAAGAATCTTATTTCACTAGGTGTATTAAGTGATTTACGATATGAGTTACAGGATAAAGGGAAAGGTTTGTCTGTGACGAAGGGTTCTCATTTTGTAACACCCCCTATTGCTAAATAATGGGAATTTACTAAAATTGGGTAGAAACCATCGCATTTCAGTCCGTTATGAACCCATAATCTGACTCTACTCGACAATCTGAGTTAGGAAAACCTCATCTTCAATATTGGGCCTATTACTACCCACCTTCTCAAAAGAAACTCACCGCAAGTCTCCATCTCCCTCCTCGTTTTTCAGAATTCATCTTCTTCTTCCTCAACACTAAAAACTTCATTAAACCTCCATAACTCAAAATCTTAAGACGAATGTCATTTCTTCGTCTGTCAACGTAACTTCACGATTTTTACATCATTGTTCTCCTCTTATTCTTTTCTACCTTTTCATAAGATAAAATAGCATCTTCCTCCAACTTTTTTTATAAAACCCATCTTTTAGATCTAATCTTAAGACTGACATAACTTCTTCTTTTCTTAACGGAATTTAATTCCATTTAGTGTTTCAGAATCCTCTCAGTGTCCTCCTTTTTTCTACATAATAAAATATTGACTCTTTAACCTTTCTTTTAAGACCAATTTTTCAGAATTTCGGTTTGACTTTCTTAGCACGTTAATAGTCATTAAAAGGTGGAGTTTGGAAGAGTTGGGTAGACCTGGCAAATGGGTCAAACGGGTCGGGTTTGGGTCGGGTCAGTTTGGGTCGGGTCATATCGGGTTTGCTCAACCTTTCGGGTCGGGTCGGGTCGGGTCACTTTCGGGTTTGGGTTAGTTTCGGGTTTGGGTCACTTCGGGTTTGGGCCATTTCGGGTATGGGTCATTTTGGGTCGGTTTATTTTAGATTCATATCCGATTTATTTAGGCCATTTTCAGGTTAAAATGATCAAGTTAGTTTTCAAGTCAAGCCCGACGTCAAGCCAAACTAGCACGGGCCGACTTCGACCAAGCCGAGCTTGAGCTGCACGTGGGCTGTCTCGTCTCATTATCACTTTATCACCCTTAATCACAATAAATTGGGTCATTTAGGATCATTTCAAATCGGGTCGTATGTGGGTCGGTGGTTTTGGGTCGGGTTATTTTGGGTCGGGTCTATTTCGGGTCAGTCAAGGTTCGGGTCGGGTCTGGGTCGGGTCGGGTCAATTTGGGTTTCGGGTCATCCTCGGGTCAGTCAATTCCGGGTTGCTTTCGGGTCTCGGGTCAGCCTTATCGGGTCAGGTTATTCGGGTCGGGTCAGTTTTGCCAGGTCTAGGTCGAGGGAAGCTGTTAGTGTCATTAGCTTGCTAAAGGATTGCTTAATTGGAGTGCTAATAAGGTAATATAGACGGGTTACTCGATATCACATTTTTATTTGTTTTCTATGTTTTTAGAGTAGTGTTTATGAGAAAGATGAACTCTTTATTAGCTATTGATATGAATTGATGTTCTCACATGTTGAAATTTTTGAATTCTTTTTATATCTCTTCTTATGGTGAAAGTTAGTGTTTATTATGCTAACGCTCCTCTTAATAGTATGAAAATGCTTTAAAGACGCTAATGACAGTTTAATTCATGTGTGTTAGATGTGTTGATACCAATATGTTGTGTGGAACAATGATTAGTGATGGTTTATGTTGATATTTTTAAATGGGTTTGAGTTTTGGAGTATTTAAGTTGGAATATTGGCGAAAGAAGGATAGAGTGGCTCTTAGACGGCCGACCGGCTAAGATCCCGCTGTATCAAATTGGTGTGGTTTTGGTATCGTGGCACCCAGCCGGCGGACCGGCCGCCTGTCGACCGACTAGGAACCCTCCTTTGTCATTTTTGTGTGAAAACCAGAGTGAGGAAGTCTCCCATCCGGCCGACCGGCCGAGCGAGTGAGGAGCCCTCATTCCGTGTGATTTTGTTGTGTGCTTGGTTCTTTGCCGGCCGATCGGCCGCTGGTCTAGCTGACCGACTAAGAACCCCTTGTATCGAAATGGTGAAATTCTTGGTAGCTTCGGTCAAGCCGGCCGTCGGTCAAGGTGACAGGCTAAGAACCCCTTGAAGCCCTTCTTTTGCTTTTCTTATATAAATTCATATGTTACGGTTTTCTTATGGTTTGTTTCCGTTATAACCTTATGAAATGACCTTGTATATTTATATAAGGACTATAATATATATCACATAATCTATCTGCATGCTTAGTGACGGTTTTGGAGAATTAGCTCATTTAAGTCATTTAAGCTTTGAGTAATCGTTTGAGTCTTGGTTGTTAGATAATATTATGCTCTGATTTCCCGTTTGTACCCTTATACTCGTTAGACTCTATGTTGGAGCGATATGGGTATAATCTCGTGTGCGTATACGTATGTTAGTGGGAATATGACGACGTTGTTGCCAGGCAAACAATTAGCGTTGATCGAGCCGTCCGTCAACTGTTGTATTCTTGCGAGGTGGTGCTATTGCATATAGCGTACTACCTTATTTATTCTAGACCCCATATTCCGTGTGGTTTAGCCAGAAGATGGTGCTTGTACTGTTTCCGCCTCTTTCGTGTGGTTTAGCCGAATTTGGGGTACTCGCTTCTGTGTGGTTTAGCCGGATGATCGAGTCTTGGATGCGAAAGGTTGATCGTATGTCTAATCATAACGACACGTTTATTCCGAGAGTCTGGCCACGTTTAGACTAGGACCGTATTATAGTATTGTCGTCCTACCGGGAGGATTAGAGTCATGAGTATACGAAATGTTTATCGTATACGGTTCAGGGAAACGTTTATCCCGTGGAGTTGTTTGTCTTGGTCATGAGTATACGAAATGTTTATCGTATACGGTTCATGGAAAAGTTTATCCTGTGGACTTACATTGACTTGTCTTGCAAAGTACAGAAGCTAGTGCGTGTCATTTACCGTGAGAGTATGTTTGATTCACATGATGGTTTGATGGATGTGTATTGGATGGTTGTATGTCTTGTATTGTATTGTGTGTCACGTCTCCAACCTCTTCGATTATATGGTTATTAGCGGTGAGATGCAAGTCGTTAGTAGCGACGTAGTTTATATGATGATCGTATCATTGTTCCTCCTCTCATGCTTATATTGTTTTTATGAAATGGCATCGTTGTAATCGGCATGATATCCTTATACGTATGATGATGTATGTTCACATGCTCTAATTATATTTGTTTTAATGTGATATGGCTGGGAGAACCTCGAGTTACTCCTCACTGACTGTGGCATTCATGTTTCATGAATTAACAGGTTACAGGTTGGTGTTGAATGGGGTTTTCACGAGTGAGCTAGCGAGCGTTGTACTTACAGCAATTCACTCTTAGCATTGTAGTTTATATTAGTTTTATTATCGTATTTGTGTTTTTATCTAGGAATTGGGATCCCTTGTAGTTATTTAAGTTAAAATTTGTATAAATGATTTATTAATTAAGCTTTGGTTTTATAACATAAAGTGACATACGCGGTTTTTCCTTTAAAGTTTTTAAAATCTCGTATTTTCCGCTGCAAATCTATGTGTTCACTTATTGCGAAATCACGGGGTGTCACTCATTTGGTGTTGAAAGGTGTTAAACAAAACAGTTTGTATGTAATACAAGGTGAAACACTAACTAGCTCTGCGATTTTTGCGTCCGTAAATCACGAGAAGATGACTATGCTTTGGCATAAAATGATTGGTCATATGGGTGATAGAGGGATGTAACTATTATCCTAGAGAGATCTTCTTAACGATGTCAAGGTGAAGAACCTTGAGTTTTGTGTACATTGTGTGTTTGGTAAGAAACGCAAATCTAAATTTTAGCAAGCGTGTGCACAGAACAAAAGAAGTCCATGATTATATCCATTAAGATGTGTGGGAGCCTTTAGTTGAAGGTATATAAAGGTATGATTATTTGTTACATTTATGGAGAATACTTCAGGTACACATGGCTTGGGTTGCAGAAGCGTAATGGTGAGACATTCAAAGTCTTTGTACAATAGAAGACTTTGAAGAAAAATAATGAAGGTAAGAAGATAAAAAAGCTACGAACATGCAACGAGTCCGCTTTCAGAAATTCGATGAGTTCTGTAAGAATAAGGGTATTTCAAGGTATCATACCGTTGTGGGTACACCACAACAGAATGGGGTAGCAGGACAAATGAATCAGACATTGTTAAAGAGAGTTCGATGCATGCTCTCTAATGCAGGTCTTGTTATCTAGAAGGTATTTGAGTGCAGTTGTGCTTATAGCTTGTTACGTGATCAATCGTGGGCCTCTGACAACATCAAATTGAGTCGCGTCATTTAGGGTAATTCAGTTACTTATTAATGTTAATTTATGGGTCTTTAGTACTCCTTATGTATTATGTACTTCTCTTAGCCTTTTGTTATCATTTTATTTTATTAGATTATTTTGGAAAGTGATCAATGTTAAGCATTGAAATGTATGCCAATAAGGTGCACATTTGTGAGGTTTTGGTTGTTGTGTGTTATTTTGGAAGCTTTGGCATGCAAAAACAAGATCAAAATGAAGATTTGAAGTCTCGGTTTCGCAAGGGTCAACTTCAAACGGGAATATCTTGAGTTCTAGACCTCGTATCGATGCAAGGCCAAGTGGAGGTGATTGCTTATCCTTTTATATTTCCAACGGTAGGTCGTACGCCTCAAATGACCAAGAAACGATAGAGATATGGCTCTCGCACAAGCATACTGCAAATCTGAAAAACGCTGACGCTGCCCACGTCACATGACGCTGCCTGCGCTTTTCCCTGCATCCGCGAACTCAAAAATCAACTATTCTAGTATTTTGAAGGCTCTCTTTTGTGTGAACTTGAAGGGTATAAATACCCAACATTTATCACTTATCTAGGGTACCAAAAAACATCTCATATCATACTTGAAACTTGAATATCATATTTGTTCATCTTTTTAATTCTCTTATTTTTAGAACTTTGAATATTTGAGTTTGTAATATTTTGGTTATGGAAGGCTAATCCTTCAATACTTGATGTAATTTGAACACGTTCACACCTTTAGTATTGTATTACTCTCTAATCCTCTTCTTCTTTATTTAAAATCTTTTTCTTGTGTTAATCTTTCATGTTGAGTAGATGAATGTTTAGTTTGACTAGCTTTACATTTAGTTTGCTTAATTAATGCTTGTTCTTGGTAGGAATTATCACCTTATACTTGAATGTTTGAAGCAAAGACAAAAGATTGCCACTTGGACTTGAAGTTGGAGTCTTTTGAGTGGAAAATGATATGTTGTGTAACTTTAACATGGTTTAGTGTTGTGTTACATGATTCTAGGTTAATCCTTTGATTTAATTCTTAAAGCTTGCTTCTTTAGTCGTGCTTATGTTTTAATAAGTATTGATTAATCTGTAAAGGGTTACTCTTGGATGTTTTAATTCATGTTGACTATTTTCTTAGGAGGTAGTATTAGATAGATGAAGAGAAGAGTATAAAGGAGTCAACTTTGCTAAATGTTGTGTATCTTGGAATAATTTCACTAAGTATTTGTCTCATATTGATATCTTGCATACAAGGTGTTTGTTCTATTGTCTAGCCTAGAAAGTTCATATCTTTGGCTTGTGAGTCATCTTTTTAACCAAATTTCTTCTTATATGTTAATCTACATGTTTTCTCATTGTGAATATCGTTGTATGTGATTATTAGCAATTAGTGTCTTAATTAGTGATTAGAGTCTTAATTAGTATTTACTTTCTTAATTAGCCTTTATTAAGAGTTTAGTAGTTAGCTTAGCTATTTACCGCTTTCCCTTGGGTTCGACCCTTTACTTACCCTTACTACCCTTTTATTTAGGATGGTTTGAGTCTAGTTAAGGTAATATAAATTGTTATTTGGCCATGCTAATTTACGGAGTTAACGACACCGGTTTTTAGCTCGTCAGCCTCATATGGGAATAGGCTGCAATATTTTTTATGAGTTATGGGACAACAATGTACCAGAATACTCTTCACTTAGAGTCTTCAGATGTGTAGTTTATTATCAAGAAAAAGATAGTAAGTTGGATCCAATGGTTAGGAAGGGATGTTTTCTAGAATATGGAGATGAAGTTAATGGGTTCAATATTTGGAATCCTTTAGAGAGTCGTGGTATTATTAGACGTGATGTTAACTTTGATGAAAAATACATGTTTGTTTTCGAGGAGGTGTCCAAGGGTATTGATAAGAGTAAGAATGTCGAGAAAGAGGTGGAATTTTAGGTGGCCATTGCCGCTTTATCTATGTTGCCACGAGTCGCGATTAAGAAGGATGCCAAACCGGTTACTTCTAGTCATGTGACTACTCTATATGAGGAGGAAAGTCACCTAGAAGAGTCTTTTAGTTAACCAACTGATCTCATTGTGTTTCCTAAACATGTAAGCAAGAAGACCAGTTGGTTGATTGAGGAGATTGAGGGCCGCAAAGTTTGTGACAATAATTCAAATGTTGAAGAGATAGTTGGTTATGCATTACAGGTACGTGATAAAATTGAGTCTGCAGAACCATCATCTCATACAGAAACAATTGTTAGTAGTGAGTCGGTGCAATTACTTACTACTATCGGTGAATAGATGGAGTATCTTTACAAGAATAATACTTCGGGACTTGTGCCACCACCTAAAGGGATAAAATTGATAGGTTGCAAATGGGTTTTCAAGAAAAAAAAAGGAAGGAAGTTCAGAGGCTAAGACAGTTAGATACAAGGCTAGACTCGTTGCAAAGGGGTTCAGTTAGATAGAGGGTCTTGCTTATGTGGAGATTATCTCTTCTGTTGTGAGACACATTTTCTGTTTTACTGTTATTAGCGATAATGGCACATTATGATTATGAGCTTGAGCAATTGGATGTCAAGATCGCTTTCCTGCGTGGTGCGTTAGAGGAATAAATTATAACGAAGCAGACATAAGGGTTCGAAATTCCAGGGACATAGAACTTTGTTTGTCATTTGAAGAAGTACTTGTATGGGATAAATCAATCACCGAGGCAATGGTACATAACATTTGACACTTTTATGGTAGAATATGGCTTTAAGAGCAAGTAGAAGGATCTTTAATTTATTTACTCTTATATGTTGATGACATGCTTATTGCTGCGACGGCAAGGTCAAATGATGATAATTTGAAGGAGCTACTCAATTAAGAGTTCGATATGAAGGATTTAGGGTCCGCGAAGAAGATATTAGGGATGGAGATTTATAGGGATCTTTCTAAAAGAAAGCTTTTCTTGTCTCAGAAAGGCTACTTTAAGATGATACTTGGTCATTGTGGTATGAGTACTGCTAAACCTCTAGATACTTCCTATAATGTAGGTAAGTTAACTATATTTTTTGCGCCTTCTGAGAAGTCTTATATGTCAACAGTTCCCTATGCTAGTGGAGTTGGAATTTTAATGTATGTCATGGATTGTATTAGGCCTGATATTGCACTAGCAGTTAATGTTGTTAACATGTTTATGGCACAACCTGGCAAAGTACACTGGGTAGCGGTAAAGAGAATTTTTTGCTATATGAGTGGAATGGCAAATGTTGAACTCGTTTATGGGAATAATAATGAGTGCTTGGTTTTTAGATATTCTGATTTCAACTATGTTGCAAATGTAGATAGCAGGCAATCCGTAACTGGTTATGTATTTACATTTGGTGGAAGTCTACTCTTCAATCTTCTGTGACTTTGTCAACCACGGAGGCAGAGGACATGGTTGTACTACAGTTACTAAAGAGGCTATATGGTTAAAGGGGATCATAAGAGCATCTTCAATGGTTTAGCTTGAGGACTTGCTTGCAATATTAGAAAATTGCAAGCTAGTAGCTTAACCATTGGAGTTGTCCATGTAGACTAGCTTATCTCAAATGGACCCACAAAATTTTTAAGCTACTAGCTCCATGGAGCTAGTTGCTTGAAAGGACCCACATGACAATATAACCAATTGGAAAATTGTTATTTCAGTAATAAAGTTTTAATTTTATGATAAAATTTGGAAATTGAATAAGTTAATAGAGAAGTGTGTTAAGTGGGTCCAATCAAGCTAGTAAGAAGTTGGCTAATCCATTGGAGTAAATTGTGACTTAAACTTGTTGTAGCTTAAAAAAATGAAGTGACAAAGGTAAGTTAGTAGTAACTAACTTACCATTGAAGATGCTCTAAGTAAGCTTGGTCTACATCAAGAGATCACTTTGTAGTATTGTGATAGCTTGAGTGATATCTGTTTAGCGAAGGGTCGGATGCATCATGATAGAACCAAACATATATATGTCGTATATCATATTCTGAGAAATGAGAGGAAAAATTAAGGTAAAGAAAAAATTGGGAACAACTGACAATCCTGCATATTGCTTCACTTAGCCGGTTCCATTCAGCAAGTTCAAACATTGTTTTGGCTTGTTTAATATAGACAGTTATGTCTAGAACTTTCAAGGTGCTGAGCTCGAGGTAGAGCCTTGAACAGCTCGGTCCAGGGTTAAGTGGACGAAGGCCTAGTCTATCGCTAATTGGATGGCAGGCCCAGTTTAGGGTATATTGCATGATTATAGACTTAAGGTGGAGTCTATGGTTTTCTAGTGTGAGAGCTTATTTGCTTATACATGGAAGATACTTGTTTGCTTGGGAGTGACATGTATAGTGCTTAAGTGGTTTGGAAGTCGTTTGCTAAATGTGACTGTTCAAGTCAAGGTGGAGAATTGTTATATGTGACTTGTATGTCGCTTACGAAATATTTCGGAGCAATATTAAAGAAAAATAAGCTAAGGAAGAAAAAAAAAAGTAAGACGGAGGTTTGGTCGTGCATGTTAGGTGTTAACTCAATGGGAATTGTCTTGACATTATTTTTACGTGACTTTACCCTGGGTCTTAGGAAATTAGTGGACCCCTCCACTTTCCTAATCTAAGTTACCTATGATGTCAAGTTTTTTGTGATTTTCCTTGGTTAGTTTTTATTAAGTTTGTTAATTAGTTTCCTAATTAGATTAGTGTTTGTTATGGTGGTAGCTTACTATATAAACACTAACTTAAATATTCTGAAGAGGCAAATCGAGAAAAAATCTGTGCTCATCTTTTTATAATCTATAGTTCTCCCGACATAGTGGAATATCCCTTGCCCATGTGAACGTAGCTATCATATTGATAGTGAACCAAGTAAATATTGTGTCTTTTTTTTTTGCATCTACTCTAGATTGCTTCCGCGCACAACAATATAACTGAAAACATTAAAGCATAAAAATATGATAAGATGAAACACAACTAATTAAAGAACGGTGGCTAATGCGAATATAAGTTGGAAAAAATTATGGGTTGTGCACTATATTATATACATGTTAAATTTCTAGGACTTATAAAACAATATATAGTGAATTACGAAAAAAAAAAAAAGGAAAAATGAAGTAGGTGGAATATATATGAACAGAACATTAGTTAGATTCCTACTGAAAGATGCACCTTAACCCCTCCGACACTTTGCACTAATGAATCAGTTATACACTAACTTAGCCTTAATGATGTCCCTAGTTATGGAGGCCATGTTCCCACATTCTTAATATTCCGAGCTTAGCCACTACTAACAATAAAAGATTGTAAAACAATCTACAACCGTTTAACACAAGAATTTTTGTTTTTTTAGCAACAAATTTTTTTTTTAATATAAGACAACAATTAAGTATGCAAACTTTTCGAGCAGAAATTTAAAAGAATTAATCATTACTTCTTTACAAGTTTGGTCCATTATAAATGATGTATTTAATTTACTCTTTTAGATTCACAATTTTTGGTTAGTTCAATTATATATGCCATCTAGAAATTAAAAATATTCAAAAGTTATTGTGTGTTTGTATGTTTGATAAAACTTAATCATGTTAAGTGGAAGAAATAGATAAATAAATTTGACTGTTACTAACCAAATAAAACGAAATAACAACCAAACACTTAATATTATTACTTGGACTTAAACAATATTAGTTCAATGGTTGCATTTTGTCGCAAATATCATATACGTCACTTAAAACTATTAATACCAAATTTTAGATGTTAACTATAATACATATTTATTGAAATAAGAAATTTTCAATATGTTGATTAATTAAGTTTAAGAAAAACCATACTATACAAAATAAATTATGAAATTAAGAAATGGATTTTTTTGTGAAAAATTATATATAATGTGAAGATAATTTCAAATTTAATGTTTGTTTTATTTTTTTTTTCATTGAACTAAAATATACGAAGTATTTTAAATTACGTTTCCTAAATGCTTATAAAATTTACGATATATATTTCAATTGCTCACCTTTTATTTCTAGTTTTTCGTTATTTTTAGTAATATTTTTATTTTATTTAATATGTTATAACTTTTACCGTAGGCTTCTCTTAATTACCGCATTTTTTGTGGGTCTTGGTGGTATGATGTCTATTTGCATAATACTTTGAAAGCTAAGAGTATTATTTAACAAACAAGAGAGATAAAAGAAGAAGAGACTCATAGTCTTAGATCGCAGTCGCTAATACATGGTAACTGAAGTATACAAACTTTATGATACAACTCATTAGTCGTATGTAATTGAAGAGAATTAGTATTATTTGGTTGGATTATGGAACTTAATTGTAAAATATTTGTTAGTGAATTTATGAAAAAATAATTGAGTTTGTATTTGTGAAATATAATTATGTTTTCGTTAGCTTGTGGGTCAGGTTTTGTGTTAAAGACGGAACTAAGCTTTATAATAGGTGGGCTTTACTTGGTTTCTTCCCAGACTCGCTTTGACTTGGGTTATTTGTTGACTTTCTTTTGAACAGTATTTAAGCCTTTTATTTTAGTTTTAGAAAGCACATATGCAATCTTGGAGAAAACCCTAATGTTATCTTAGCAATTATTATGCAAGGCTAACCCTTCTCGTTCTTAATTCGAGCTCGTTGAAACTCCGCTAATTACTCGTGAGATTGTTATTTTTTATTTAATCTTAAGTATTGTTTAATTCCTTATTTTAACATTCATTTATATAATCGTCTCAATTACTTTGTCATTATTTTTTTTCACCAACCCCCCTACCACCACCACACACACACACACCAAGCCTAAGCAAAGCTTTTGAAAATTTCACAATTATGAATCTTAATTCGCAATGCACGAGTAACTTTTTTTTATTAAAAATTTCTGTAATATGAGTGTTTGATTAATTGGATGATTCTTTTATAATTAAAATTATGTTTTTCAAAATTAGGGTTTAAAGTGGTTTTGGGATAGGGATAACGCCTTGGCAGATTGTGGTGATAGGCATCAAACAGTTGCTGACAACGGGTTTGCCAATAGTGGGTTTAAGGTGGTTCAAACTTAGGTAGATTTATAGCAATCAATTTGGAATCGGTTTTACAAGCCCAATGAATAATAGTACTGGAGACTTCAATCACACAAATGTGTCGTTAAGTAGTTTTGGGGATAATGTGTCTGATGATGTCTTTGTTAAAAGAGGTTGATTCTCCTCAAATTTGGCAAGAATGGTGTTCAAGGGTGGAGATTGACGTCGGTGTCGGTGTCGGTGTCGGTGGTCGGTGGGACAGATATGGTTCACGGGTTAAGTTTTTCTTTTTTAAAGTATTATGTGAATGAAAATGGGAGGCAATGTTGGGAATAACGTGTATGATAGTAAATTGAGTGAATGGAATAACATATCTCTTTTATGGGTGTTTGGTTGGGGCATTTGGAATGGAGTTTGAATTCCAAGAGGTTCTAAACTATTTCAACCCCTTAAAATCTCATACCCAAGTCTCACCCCATGATTCTAACTCCATCTCCCACATCCAAACCCTATATCTGTAAAAACAAAAAAAATTGAGTGTGCTATTAACCTATTCTCCATTGATAACTCCCTTAAACTCCATTATCACGTCCGTCTGAGCCTTCAAGTTTTTTTTTTTTAAATTACATATTGTGTATGCACTGCACTGGCGGTGCTATTAGAGTTGGCAGTCGGGCCAAATGCACGACAGGCGGCACGGGTCCGGCACGAATCCGACCCAACACGGCAAGAGCCCGAGCGAAAGTTCGGGCCGGCACGGGTCCGGCACGACGGGTAGGGAGGCGGGCCACGGTGCGGCTAATGGAGAAATCCCTGTGCCAAGGCACGGCCCGGCACGGGCACGGGGTGGCACGACCCGAGATAGGCACGGCGGGCCTGACACGGCGGCACGGCCCAAGCACGGGGTCTCATTCGAATTTATAATTAATTACGTTAATATTTATAATTAATTACATTAATATTTAGTTGATTATACATTATTAATTAAGTAACTAATAAAGTATATATTTTTAAATCATTATTAATATTTCTTATTCATTATTCATAATTTATTTATTAAAAAATCAATTTTTTTAAAAAATAAAATAAAATTACATTGGGTCGGCCCGGGTCAGGCACGACCGAGCCCACGGGCCAGGCACGGCACGTGACCGTTTTTCCCGGGCCAATGGTCGGGCTGCGGCAGTGGGTAGAGGTGGTCGGGCCGGCACGGCGCGGCCCAGTGGACCGACGGACCGGGCCAAAATTTGGGGCTGGCACGACGGGCCGGGGCGCGGGCCGGCACGACACGGCCCACCGCCTACTCTAGGTGCTATTTGATCTTGAGGATTTTTTTTCTTTTCTTTTTTAGTAATTGTTTCTTTTTAAAAATGTGTTTATTAGTTCTAACTGTTTCTTTATGAAATTTTATACATAAATGCACATAAGTTACTCTTCGAATGAAGTAGTATTCTTTTTACAATTTCTATGGGTAATATCATAACAATTTGTTCCCGTTATGACTTAATCATACATAGATATCATATATATGTAATTATAACTCATGGTTATATAATCATCATTCATTTTTTATTTGTCTTATATTTATGTGCGTGTTGTTAATGTACATGTTATTTAGACTACCATACTTTCCATAACATTTTTTGTGATTCTTTTGGGTTTTCGAATATTTTGTTGTTGTCGTATTATATAAACATGCTCAATAAAGTTTTATTGAGTATTTTGGATTCTTGCTATTGTTATTTCTTATATTAGTTAATTTTTTTTATAAATAACATTGTAGGTGTTATTTATGATGAAGAAAAAAAATTATTTGAAAATCATTCCGTATGAGAACCAAACAACATGAATGACATTTACAATCCATTCCAAGCATCATACCAAACAAACAATCCTCTATATACTAAAAGAATACAAAAAAAGTTAAAATGTTTTCCCTCCAAAATGCACTTTCTTAAATAAGGCAACAAATGAGATTAGTTTCTTTATTTAATTAATCTTTATATTTTCATTAACATAAAATCTCTTCATGAAATTATAATTTATTTTAATCAAACTTTAAACAATAATATTTTAATAAAAATAAAATAACATTCGTATAAACATATAAACAACAAATGCTAAATGTTTTTTAGTGTAACTATAGAAAAATGATTTAATACAAATTACTCTGTAAAAACAAAAATATACATTGTTGTTATAACTAAGCTTAATTAAAAAAATAAACATTTCTTGACATTACTCAAATTTCCTTATTATATTTGTGAGTCGATTTATTTCTCAAAATAAAGTACATCAACGTGAAATTTGAACATTAATGGAGTGTTAATTTTATTTATAAGTAATACACTAAAAAGAAAAAAAATCTGTATATAAGAGTTTATATTGTGCGAGATCAAAACTAGTGTTTCGATCAGTGAGTAGTTAAGTTAACTAGATTTTACCCAAGTGAGAGGTAATCATGTTACAATCATATTATATATTATACTAAAAAATGAGTAATATACTCCATCTTTCCCAATCATATATTTATTTTTTATTAAATACCCCCTCAAAAAATATTAAAAAAAAGGTATACAAATGAATGGAGCGGAGGAAATATCAGGTTTTATTAAAATATTTGTAGATTTAATATTGCTACCATTTTGTGATAAAAAGTTTCCAACAAGTTGTAAATGTAAACAATTATTTTAATTTGTTTTTAGTCTTTCTGAGCTTTATTTTATTAAACAAATTTAATCATAGTATTTTACATTAAATTTTCTTAAACTTGTAAAGCCGTGATCTTTGGCCATGACATATTTGTTCTACTGGTTGAACATTTTTGAATAGTTGGTGTGCCCATAAAGATAATTGATCAAGTCCTTAATGACCACCTCCAACTTTACACAGACCTTTTAATTGATGATGAATGATGGAATTGTATTCTAAATTTCTAACCAAGAGCAAAGAAACTTAAAAAACCTCAAGTGAGTGTTAATATCATTCTCTCTGTTGCGATGAATTTCCAAAATACTAAAGGAATAAGAATATGTGTAATTTTATTTCCTAATTTTTGTAGTCTACTATATGGATAAGTTGGCCGCAAATAGACCTAGCAAACAGGTCAATTGGGTTGGGCTACAGGTTCGGGTTGTTCGGGTTTCCGCGAATTCAGGCTGGGTTAAGTCATTTCAGGTCCGGATAATTTTCGTGTTGGTTGTCATCAAGTTATTTGGAGATAATATTCAATATGCGATAATAAATATTCTATTTGAATTGAATAGGATTAGGTCAATTTGGGTCTCGACTCAGAGTCAGGTCCTCAATTCATGTGCGGGTCGAGTTTGGATCGGGTTGTTTTGGCCGAGGCATTCATGTTCTGTCAGTTCTACCAGGTCTAGCTGCAAATGATTCTATTCTAAAATTGATTTATTTAGAGAACTCAAAAGGTCACAATCTACACAAATTTGTGGTACATATATTTTATCTCTAGGTTTTTTATGAGGTAAAATTTAAATGACCTTTTATGAAAAAAGTTGTGTTAAAAAAATATGATGATAGAAAGAAATAATAAAGTAACAACATTACATTCGTGAAAAAATAGTTTCATAACAATACACATTTTATGTCGTTATATCCTTAATTTTTCGATTATTTTTGCCATTTTAATTTTTCTCAAATTAAAATAAAATAATGAGACGTGAAAATTTAATAAACTATCAATTTAACATTTATAAATATGACACAAAAAGTATTTAATTTATTTATACCGAGCCTGCTGAATTACACAGGGTCTTCACTAGTTCTATGTATGTGATTAACATATAATTCACATGTATTCCATAAATGAATAAAAATGACGGGAATGGAGGGACTAGATCACACTTAGTCCTCAAGGCTTATTTTATTTTTTTTCTTGATCAAGTATAAATGGTAAGTAGACCTATCAAACAAGTCAAGCGGGTTGGGTCAGAATACGGATCGGATAAGGTTAGGTCGGAACACGACTCAAAATAGTTTCTTTTTTTCAATTTTTTTAAATCAAAAAATACTTTTAAAAAATTAGGCATATTTAATAGTAATAGTAGAATCATATTAAAAGGTTCCATTACTTATATTAACAAAATTATTGGAGTTAAGATATTTTAATAATTAGTATTAAAGTTATATCAAATTAATTTTTTAATTATTTTTGTAACTTAACGTACTAAAATTAATTATGTTTTAATTATTATTTCTAATATAATATAAAATAAATATTTTAATAAAATTCTTGATTTATCTTTGATCCAACGGGTCGGTGCGGGCAGGTCATGTTTCGATCATAAATTAACGGGTCATTTGGGTTCGGGTCAAACAGGTCATGTGTAGAGTTTTTCAGGTCTTTGATCTTAAAACTGACCAGACGGGTCAGGGTTTACAGGTCGGGTAAGAATTTGACAGACTATAGTAATTGTACTTATGAAAAAGTAGTAATTACAGTAAGTATGTGAACCCCTTTTACATTCTCTACGATTGACAAAAACAAATAATCATAACTAATATAAAGATAAGAAAGTCTGACAAAATAAATATTTTATTAAAGTTAGATCTTTTAACCTTGGAATGTATTTGGAACTACTTATGATGCAATACTCCATGCGTGGGGTGCCTCTGAAAAGATCCATTGATAGGCTTAAAATCTGGCTAGTGCTTAAAAGTATTTAAAGTACTACTCATATCAACAAAGTGCACTTTCTTTTCTGGTTATTCATGCAAAAGAACTCCACAGTTAAGTCTTAGGATGGGTGATGTAACACCCCAGATTTTATAATAATGAATGATTTACTAAAGTCGTGAATTTTATAAATTCGTCTTTTACTTTTATTGGTTAAATATTTTAAGTCGATAATTTATGATTTCGTGGCTGTAAATTAATGTTAAATAGAATTTAATTTAGTTGGGTAGAAATCGAGCATTTCAGTCCGTTCTGAGCCCATAATCGGACTCTACTCGAAAATCGGAGTGGGTAACACTCACCTTGAATATTAAAGTCTGCTACTACTCACCTTCTTAAAACAAACCACAACAAATCTCTAAATCCCTTCTAAAATTTCATCATCTTCATCTTTCTCCTCTACACCAAAAACACATTAAACCTCCATAACTTCATAAACTTAAGACGAATGTCATTTCTGCGTCTCTCAACGAAACTTGACGATTTTTACATTAATCTTCTCCTCTCATCTCCCTCTTCCTTTTCATAGCATAAAATACCCATTTCCTCCAACTTTTTATAACACCCATTTTCTAGATCTAAACTTAAGTTCGGCATAACTTGTTCGTTTCTTAACGTAATTCGATTCCGTTTAATGTTTCGGAATCCTCTCACCACCCTCTTTATTTCTAGCCAAAAAATATAGAAACTTTTAGCCTTCTTTTAAGACCAATTTTCCAGAAATTTCGGTTACTATATTATTTGTCGGTAAAAGGGTGGACTTTGAAGATTTTGGGTCAAGGGATTCATGTAGATTGATGGGTAGCTTGGGAATCGAGAATTTGAAGTGCTAATCGAGGTAACGGTGATGGGTTACTCGATATCAATATGTGTTTTAAGTGTTAATTGTAGTCTTATTTAGTGAAAGATGGAATCTTTGCCTTAATTTCATATAGATACGTGTTAGTTGTTCATCCATATGTATGAATTCACCTCATATCCTTATCTTTCATTAATCTTATGCTAAGTTACATTTATCTTGTTAATTATGTCTACTTATCATGCTTGAACTTGAGTTGAGTAATTAATGTGCCTTTTGTTTGTCTTAATTGATCTTGTCTAATGATTGGTCATGTTTAGATTGCATTAAATGGGTTTGTTGTTGATAAATGATGTTTGAATTAAATGGGTGTCAAAGGATTTGGAGTATTGGTTCTTGTTGAAGTTGATATTCGAGCTTGTTGTCCCAGCCGGCCGACCGGCCGCCGGTTACCCCAACCGGTTGGGAACTTCCTGATGTGAATTGGACAATTTTGGGTGATTTTGGTGTTGTGTGAGTCCCAGCTAACCGACTGGCCGCCGGCCCCCCTAACCGGCTGGGCACACCTGTATGTTGGTTGATATTTTTAGTTGGCCGTGAGTCTCAGCCGGCTGGGGATTCCCTGTAAATTTTTGTTATTGTACTGTTAAGTGTTGTTGTGGTACTAGCCGGGTACCCGACAACCGGTCCACCTGACCGGCTGGCACCCCCCGTATCTTTTTCTCATTTCTTCTACACTTGTCTTCACATGTAATAGCTTGTATGGTTTGTTTATCTTATAAACTTACGTAATAACATTAAATATTCATGGTTAGAATATATGATATCTCACATGCTTATATCACATGTTTTGTGACAGTTTTTAGTATGTCCTCTCTTGAGTCGGTTTTACCTTATGTATTGTCTTGAGCACTACTTGTTGAGTGCTTTGAACTCTCATTTCCCGGCTACACCCTTATCCCCGTTAGACTGGAATGTCGGTGCGATGAGGTGTATCCTTGATGCTTGTATGCATGTTTTAGTGGGGATATGACGACGTTTTTATGAGGTGAACGCAATGCGTTAAACGACCCGGCCGTTAAATGTTGTATCCTTGCGAGGTAGTGTCATTGCATGTAGCTAACTAGCTTGACTTTTGACTATAGATCTCTATCCGCCTCTTTCGTGTGGTTTAGCCGAATTTGGGGTACTCGACGTTCTTTGTGTTGATCGAGTCTTGGATGTGGCACGTCATACCACATGTCGAATCAGAAAACGTCTTATCCCAAGAGTCTGGCCAGGTTTAGACTAGGATCGTATTATTATCGTCGTCCTACCGAGAGGATTAAAGTCTTGTGTGTGCGAAACGTCTTATCGAACACAGTTCAGGGGAAAGTCTTACCCCGTGGACATGTTTGTCTAGGTCATGAGTATACGAAACGTCTTATCGTATACGGTTCAGGGAAACGTCTTATCCCGTGGACTTACATTGACTTGTCTTGCTAATGTACATGATGCTAGTGCGTGTCATTTACCGTGAGAGTTATGTTGCTATATTCGTATGTTTGGATGGTTGTATATAAAGATTGGATCGTATGTGAATATTGGGTTGGATTCTTGTGTGAAATAGATGGTTGTATTGGTTTGTATGTCGAGTCTCTACCTTATCAAGTATATGCCACTAACAGCGAGATGCAAGCCCTAGTGTGTATATAGTTGTCTAAGGGTGTTATTCCCGAGTCGGTTCATAACATGGGGCTTATTGTTTGGTATTTCACATACTTATATCATATTATCTTGAAATGCATGTTCGTACTTCACAAGATTCACTTGTATATAAGTTTCTACATGTTTAATTGTTGTTTATGTATGTTTACTTGTGATATGGCTGGGAGAACCCTAATTTAATCCTCACTGACTGTGGCATTCATTTTTAATGAACGAACATGTTGCAGGTTGGTATTTGCATGGGGTTGTGGCGAGTGAGCTAGCGAGCGTTGTTCTTACAGCGATTCACCCTTAGCGTGTAGTTTATATTAGTTTATTATCTTCAATGTGTTTTATCAAGGGATCGATGTCCCTTGTATTTATTTAAGATATAATTTGTATAAAGAATTTATTAAATTAAGTTTTGGTTTTATAATATAGTGACATTCGTGGTTTTGCTTTTAAAGTTTTTAAAATCTCGTATTTTTCCGCTGCAAATCTATGTGTTTACTTTACTACGAAATCGCGGGGTGTCACAGGTGACCTCCTGGGAAGTTCTCGGGATGCGTATGAATGAAGACAAAATGCGCTAGAAAGGACCCGTGTTGATTTGTGGGCAATGTACACATCCTTGGCAAGCTACCGTGAGTGACCGCTCCGGGCTTAGGGATTGGATCGGGGTGTTACATATGATATTCAAAGTAGTAATTAAATATGTTTTTGGCTATATGTTATGCTCCATTATATATGTACAACAGACTTTTTTAATGCCACGTTTCATCATTTTCTTTGTTTTCTAAGACTTATTTGCAAGAAAAAAATAATAGTAATAAGAAAGTACAAAAATCGATATAAAAAAAGGTGAAACCACAAGAGAACTAAAATATCAAAAATAGAAAGTGAAAGAAATCAAGTAAATGGAACAAAATGGGAAAGTGGAAAGTATCAAATATAAATCGTAATTCCTCTATCATGTATTCTTTCCATAATTTTTTCGTAGCATGCCCATCTTTTAGAGAAGAAAAAAAATGTTCTTTTTCTCTAAAATTAATTAAATTCTTACAAAAATTATTGAATATGCAACTTAATATAGAAAAATTAAGAACTCTAGTTTCATCTAGTATGCATCAATTTGTATCACATTAATTAGATACAAATTTAATTTGACTAATTCTTACAATTAGATTTTTAAGGGAAAAAGGGTGGCTGGGGTCGAGGCGCTTGGTCGCGGAATTGGGAGGGTAGGAGGAAGGGGCGAGATTCGCGTGTAGGCATGGGCCGGGTAGTCGTAAAGTTGAGTATGAGAGGTATGGTTATGGTGGGGTTGTGGCAGGGGATGAGGTGTGCATTGGTCAGTATGTGATATGGGGTAGAGGTTGGTGATGTGTAGTGGTGGTGATAGGGGTGGCCCAATAAGAGTTAGGATTTGAACTTAAGGGGGTGAATGACTAACTATATAAAGTAAACTAAAACTTTTTTCGAAAAATGTAACTAAAAACGTGAAATTTTCATGTGGGGTGGCCCAGTGAGAGCTAGGATTTGAAAAATGTAGCTCCACCACTGGGGCTGGGTGACGGGTTTGGTTGGGGGTGGCAGATGGTGTAGTTTTTTTTCTTAATTGATTTACTGTCTTTAATTGTATTCGTTCTAATTTTTCTTACTAATTTTTGTTTTCTTTTTGTAATTTCAATATATTTTAGCAACTTTATTATTATAGTTTTCTACAATGTCACAAATGTTATAATTTTTTTGTATATTGAATGAGGGAGAATTAAATTGGGTAGAGTGTTAAAAGATGGAGAAAGCAAGAGTTGTAGTGGAAGAGGTGAAATGAGTGATCATGCACATGATACTATGAAATAGAAATACTAGTAAATCATTTAATAATAAAAAAAATATTTAATTTTTTGGTGATCTTAATTTTTCTTAATTGTTTTAATGTCTTTAATTGTATTTGTTCTCATTATTTTTACTAGTTTTTGTTTTCTTTTTGTAATTTCAATATATTTTCGCAACTTTATTATTTTATTTTTCTAAAATGTCTAAATGTTATAATTTTTTTGTATTGAATAAGGGAGAATTAAATTGGGTAGAATGTTAAAAGAGGGAGAAATAGTTATAGTGGGAGAGGTGAAATGGGTGATCATGTACATGATACTATGAAATAGATATACTAGTAAATCATTTAATAATAAAAAAATCTTTAATTTTTTGGTGATCTTAATATAACGATCTTCTACAATACTACTTATAACTTCTAAAAGTGTTTTGTCTATTGTGTCATTTAAAATAAAGGTGACCATGGAAAAAAAAACTCACATAGTCTTGGTGAGGTGAATGTTTCAAATAAAGGTGACCATGGAGAAGTAAATCTTACTAGCAAATCATATTTCCAAAATATATAAATGATTGTTTCAAGTACACGAGTTTTTTTCAAAAATAGGGTTTCAACCCAAAGAATTTAACAAAATAGGCCTCGGTTGAAATTTATTACCCAAAATGGGTCCACGTAGGATCGGGAAATTTGAGTCATTGCTTCGGAAACAAGTCGCTGTGGCGGTGAGCGGTTTTCCCTGAAGTCGCTCTGGCGGTGGGCGACTATAGAGCGAAACATTTGTTTAAAAAAAAAACGTAACTTGGTGGACTCGAACACACGATCTCATACCGTTGATGGATATGGTTCCTACCCCCATACCAATAAGTCAAGCAACGTAATGTTATGCATTCACATGATTATATGTTTATATTGTATTTAATATTGGGTATTAAATGTGCAAACTGATAGCGGGAATTTATTAATTCTTATAATTAAATGCGCTCTTTAATAACACTGAACTTAGATGGTCAAGTGGTTACAATGTTTCTCAAATATAGTGATAGTTCTAGGTTCGATTATCACTACCTGCATTATTGAATTTTTTTTTATTCTCTTCCCCTAAGTCGCTTACCGCCAAAGCGACTTCAGGGAAAACCGCTCACCGCCACAGCGACTTGTTTCCGAAGCAATGACTCAAATTTCCCGATCCTACGTGGACCCATTTTGGGTAATAAATTTCAACCGAGGCCTATTTTGTTAAATTCTTTGGGTTGAAACCCTATTTTTGAAAAAAACTCCAAGTACACATCATTGAAATAAATGATCAATACAAGTATATGTTTGAAATAATCACGATATGTATGAGATTGGTAAGAAATATTTTCAATTAAGACAGAGAATAATATTGCTACTTAACCCGTTATGATCCTTTTAACATAGAATGAAGAGAAAGAACTTTGACAATTTATGATTTTTGCCCGTAACTATAAAAAAAATTAAGAATCTTACGGAGTAATATTTTAGGTAATGTCGTATGGTTTTGTTCTATATTTCACTAAGTTTAATCATACAAAGCTAATTTTATATTTTGCATATAATGTTTATATTTTCAAGATGGCAATAAAAAAGTTGGACATAGTATTAATAAAAGTACCTTGTTGAAAGTTGTCTATTTCAATTGCACAAGCAAATCTGATATGTCTGATGGTTTCATCCTCTGAAGAGAGGGACATAAAGGTGAATGCTTCGCTTGCAAGAATTCCGTTCATATATGTGCCACTATCGTACCTTCTTTCTATTGTGCAATGATTCTGGCTGCATCTCCCCTCTGGACATTCTTTGCAACGATTAGCACTATAGGTCCGTGATCTACTCATAGGAAAAAGAGAGGAACGTTGTTGAAAACAACGTCTACAACCTTCACATTGTGTCCACACGAGATCACTTCCAGTGTCGAACACAAGATAATTTTTGTGGAATGGCTGATTTACATCATTAAAGTTGCCAATCCCAATCTCAACGTAATAAGTCATGTCGTGGTTTTTTATTTCAGGCGTCAAGTTATCTTCACGATATTGGGACATTTGTCCCTGCGAGGTTTTATTAGCTAGGTAACGCATCCTGGACTCGGACATGACTAACATTCTCTGAGTTCTCTCTAAATCAGTGAGTTTGGGGTTGTACATTGGTGAGTCGGGGGAATCAATGTGAATCATTCTTAGATGTAAGCCTCCATCTATATGACTTCGATTTGAGTTTGTTGTTTGAGAAACAACAAATAGAAAATTTAAGATTAATATTGGTAGGTTAAGCTTAGTCATAGATTTGTGAGTAAGATTAATATAGAGTATAACTAAGTAAATAAGACGGAGGGAGTAATTTTGAAGGAGTGATTATGAGTATTATATCAACAATATATATAAGTTCTTTTAATAAATATAAAAACAATTATATATTTCCATTGGAATCATATTATTCGTATATTACTATAAATAATATTATATGGTTTTGTAAAGTAAATAATAACTAATCACTTTTGGATGAGACATCACATAAAAAGTATAATTTGTGATCAGAAAACTGATATAATGATGAGATGATATTTGTATGTGTTTACGGGTTATTTAGACGAGGTACATGTTTCAAGAATTCTCCTCTTGCGTGTCATTTTTTATGTTCATCAATCGGGTTTTAGTCTATTTTTATCGGTTAATCTGAATGTGTGAGATGAGGTAAGTTTATAGTACAGAAAACATTGGGAACCGAGTTGAGGTAACATTTGTGAAAACTTAAGACTTGAGGACTAGCAGAGGATTTAGCAAGCTACGGTAGAGTAGATGGCTGCTGAAAAAGGCCGCCCTTTGCCTGGCAAGGCATCACATCTTCTAGCAAGATGACGTAATCCTAGATAAGAGCCGCAAAGCGACATAGAACACGAGCTCAAGCATGGCGAGCCACCCAAGATGTCGTGCATGAGGTGGAGCGTTGTGCATTAGTTACCTTGTGTGCATCGTCCGTGAGTAGTCGTGGGTTCGCCGTGTTCTATTTAGAAGTAACCTTCTACAGTATTATTTTATTTTATATTTTTGCGATAAAGTGAAAGTGTTAAACCCGTTTTATTCATCCATATAGGGAACAAAAAACGAGAAAGATCTTACTGTTAGAAAATATGGGTCACAAATATAATTATAAGATTTATTAACAATAACAAGAGACGGTTGATAGACTATATAAAGTTAGTTACAAAGAGATAACACTATGATGACAAAAACAATATGCAATAATAAAATATAACCAATCAAAATATAAAAAAAAAAGTGAGTTTAGAAGATATGGTTTGGGTCGAAGCATTCTAGGCGCTTTGCTAAAAGAGATAACGCCTCCACTGCACTAGTTACCAAATAATGTGTTCCTCTCCCAAGATACGACATCCGGATGGACTCTTTCGGTAGCAGCAAGAGAAATCCCCAAACTGACGATTACTCGATGCTCGATCAATAATAATATCAAATAACAAAATGTATTTTATACAAAAGTACAGTGATACTTGATTAATAGAGGTAATGCAATTAAAGAGGAACAAGCATGTGTGTTTGTATTTAATCAGACTTTCTCGTACATTCAGAAGCTAGCATACTATCATGATGAGAACCACCATTTTCTTTTGTAAGTAATTGAACATGGGTGGTCATACTTAGCCGTTACAAAACAAATAAAAGGCATCTGCTACATTTATATAATCATATTGGCCAAGTTTATAAAATCTCCTTATAACTCATCAAAATAATGGAGTAAATTACTCATTTATGTTATGAATTATTATTGCATTATATCTTATGGATGTCAATAAGTCACACTTATTATGGATGACCATAATGTAGATGATTCTAGACTTGTCCCTTTACATTCTTATGACATAACACCCGTTTTGTACTTATATATATATATCCCTCTTGTGCTAATAAGAATGATATACATCTCTACTATCTCTCTCTATCTCTTTTGTTTTTACTAACACGTTATCAACACGATGTTCTAACCAATGTCACAGGCTAATTGATGCACCAAAGTTTGGGTTGATATTATGTTAAGGATTGGGAAAATGGTTCTTATAATAATTTTTGATTCTTAATCTTGGAAATTCTACCATATTTATTCGTAAGTCATTCTAATTATTATTTTTAATACCGAGGCTTATGATTATACGTAGCGTTCCTTTTCTTATTACGTATTATTTTTCCCTTTTCAGTTATTTTACAAAGTAATTTTATAGAATGTTGGGATGGTGTTTGCACTTAACTTTAATACAATATTTTCATTTAAGTTATTATTTGATTAAAACATGATACTTAATTCCTTATCACATGTTTCATGGTTATTAATTTCTTATTACGTATTATTTTCCCCTTTTCAGTTATTTTACAAAGTAATTTTATAGAATGTTGGGATGGTGTTTGCACTTAACTTTAACACAATATTTTCATTTAAGTTATTATTTGATTAAAACATGATACTTAATTCCTTAACACATGTTTCATGGTTATTAATTTTAAGAGCTTTATTGTTGAAAAATCTCATTTAATTTTGTGCATTATTTTATCATATTCATCTTACAATTATATTTAACATTTTAATGAATAAATATTGGCACGTTTTGTTTATAAGATTCATGGATTCACTTGTTATTTTGACAAATTTGGTAACAATTATTTTTTCATGAGATTATTTAGTTGTCATGAAATATTATTTATCATATTGTGCACACATTATATTTAGTTGTCGATAATAATTAAAATAATGCTCTTTGATAATTGTTTGTATTATGCAACATATATCTATGACATGTTATTTCTAAATTAAATTAAATATTGTTACTATTCTTAAACTGCAATGTTTATGATTATAAGAAATTAGAGTCATTTGTATACACATTATTATAATAGCTATATAAAAACTATTCGAGTTTGTATTTACAATAATTCACATATAATTCTCCTCATAGATTTATTTGAAACGTTTAAATTTTGAATACGGTAATAGCTCTGTATATACTATATGAAATGTTTTAAATTTTACACAAAATTAGAACATCGTTGAGTTACATACTATAAAACTATAGTCACAAATTTTTGACATGGTTGATGTTATTTTTCCTATAAGGATAAATGAATTAGTGGAGATATTATAAACACATAATCATACATACATGTTCATCATTAGCAATCAAGGTACACTTCATAGTGTGAAAACAATTGGTGTTATGTTTGTTGATTATCAATAAAGTATTGGGTATTAAGTTTTTTTATTTCCTAACATTCATAATTGGTCATATTAGAGAGTTGTGATGATTTTGTAGTCTTTGCCGATGTTGATTACTACTCATATTATTATTGAGTTAATGATTATAAGCAAATCTATAATCTTATAACCTTAAAGTATTACTTTAATAATTGGTATGTTATACATATTTTGCTTATTCCATTACCTGCATTCAAGTACTTTAATTCACATAAATCCCATCTGAATATATGGTAAGGTACTTTTGTATGGCATTCTATTAATGTACTCTAGATGTGTAACTCGGATTTTTATGCATGAAAACGCCAGGCATAGTTATACTAATGGTCCAATTGGTATATATAAGATCATAAAATATAGAACTGAAAATGAAAGCAAACCTTTTATTTGCCTGAATGGTCATCGATTGTCCATTATTCTTAAATGGGTCTTAATGGGGATAAAGCTTAATAAGTGTCATTAACAAGTATTGCACATCAATAATATTTATTGTCTTACATATCTTCATTTTGTATTGAGAATGATTTAATGTGAATTTTATTGTTTTGTCTATAATATTGTAATGATTCATTGTGAATTGGTAATTTCATATCATATTTTGGACCAAAGTTTCAGATTAACAAGTTTTAAAAACAACTGACAAATTATATAATTTTGGATCCGAAGTTCCAAAATATCTATTTTATGAAAATGTATGTCCACATTATAACTTTGGCCTGAAGTTCAAAAATTTTAAAGATGTGTAATAGTCTAACACCATCTCATTATTACAATATATTCATATTGTTTAAATGTAAGTGGCTAGAAGTCCACTTGCAAATGCTAGTGGGCAGAAGTTCACAGCTGCGATTTTATAAAACGCATTTGAGTTTCAGATGGATAAACCGGTCTTTTTAAAAGGGAATATTATTTAATAGATCTTGTGTACTTGAAGTTAAACAGTATAATGAGATTTGAAATTGGGTCCATTCTTTGAAGTGAATAAGACATTCCCTCTAGTGAATGTGCCTTAATTGAGCCTAATAATATGGCCTTAGATGTGCCAAGTGACGAGGCATTAGTTGAGCAGAATTCGATCAATGAAGAAAAATATTTCATGAAAAGTCATGTTCATATACTCATATAAATAAAAATAAAATGGTGATATACGAGTTGATTGATACTTATTTTATGGCTTAAAGTTCATATTCTTTAAAAATACTAAAACTATGACGAAGTTCATAATGTTTACATATCTTGGAATTGTGACTTGAAGTTCACAGTGTATAAATTCTCACATTTCATATAGTGAGTATTGTTTAAGTATCATAATTAAGAATAATTCCAGTGTTTATACATTAATATTTGAAAAACTTGAGATAATCTTAAAATTTGAGAATCATATCCAATCAATTCAAAACCATTCCCTGAAGCGAGTGAGATATCATGTTTTGAATATAAAATATATTTATAATTCATACAAATAATGTAGCCAGGTAGAGACATTATCGTGTAAGTGGCTTAAAACACAATGTGTGATATCTCGTATACTAGTGACATTTAATCAAGTTATTTAATATTATGAAAAGAATGATCACTATAATTCGTTGGATTCACCACCGCCCTTCAAGGGACGGATGAAGTATTAATTGAGTTTAACTAAGATTATTCAAAGAAACAATTATGATTTGTATTCCTAGAAGAAAATTACTTAGATGTATGAATTGTGTCCATACTAGAAGAAATATCAATGTATTATATTCCCTGAAGGAATATTGCGATATATGTTAGTCTTGCCAATATGAATAAGACACCAATTAGTGTCATATGTCACATCTATTGTTTATCTGGCCAGATACACAGGAATTAATTTTAATTCATATGTTGAAACATTACAAATTTGGCATGTGATATGGTATTGTTAACCAGAAGTTTAGCATGATGATTATAGTTAATTAAACCGTGCCATATGATAAAGTGAAATTATTGAGATACAATCAATTTCTTGTTAAAGATTGTCATGGATAATGACTAAATTAAGAAAGTTGACATTAAATTGTAAAGATGTGATAGGTTGAGGCCATCCGGGTTCCTATTATACCCGTTATGATAAACATGAAGATTATCATAAAGAAAAGATAAGTGCTGAAACTATCTCATGTAGAAATTTTATAAAAGGCAAGACACTACACTGAGATTGAGTATATGTGATATTAGAGATCTAACGACTACTCAAAGTTAAATGAAGAAATTAAATGTATGGATTGACACTTTATTGAGTGGTTGTACCCGCATAATTATTTTCGTGAGTAGTTCCCGTGATGAAAATTCATATTTTAATATATGAAAACATTGATCTCCTAAATTGGGCATTATGATTCAGCACATTAAAATCCAACTGCATTATACGTTACTCCCCGAAATATTTGTTATTGTACAAAAAATGCCCATATAAATTCTCATCGATAATGGGAGAAATTGAGTTCTAAGGTGGTTATGATAAATATTTAGACTATACATTCGGTTATAGTTTTTACCACCTTAGGGGGAGAAAAGTGAGTTAAAAGCTGGTAAAAACAAATATGATCCCATGCTGAACTAGATGTTCTGAGAACGTTATACATTAAATAAATTCACTGCGTAGAGGTTTTTGAATTTGATATAATAATATGTTCTACCAGATTAATACAAGTATATACACTTGAAGTGTATTATAAGAAAAGTCAAGAACAATTGACGGTTCCCCAATGAAAATAAAATAGCAAGGTGAAGCAGTTGGTATGAATTTGTTATATTTGAAGTGTCCCTGAAGTGACTTAGATATCTGAATTATAATAGATGGCCTAAATGAATATAATGGTACCAGATACATATTCAGATAGATTCAGATATCATTTAACAGTACTGATATCATCAAGAGATATGAAATTATATCGATATATTTAAGGAACCGATATACATTCGCGCGTGAAGTTTTAATGGACTAGAAAATGGGGATCTTATATGTGTAAGTCCAATTTTGATTGTCGACATATAATCTTTGATTATAAATGAGCTCATGGACCTGAAGTCCACCTATTGACTTGAAGTCAGTTAAAATTATGAATATTGGAAAAGAAATTGTACAGTTTGTATTGCGAGTCATTGTCATGTGTATATAGATATCAATTTCATCATTATATGTCAGTTTTATTATTTACATTATTATTATTGCATTGTTTTAGAATATGTTATTTAGAAATTTATTTCATATCCTATGCATGCACATATTTAATGATTTTGTTTTAAATTGATAACTTATTAAAAAGGAGAAATAAATTTTACTCCTACGAGATAACTCCTTGGAGGAGCCTCTTATGAATGATCATCAATCGTTAATGACTGATCAATTGAGTTTTGAGAAATCATGATTAAATATATAAACCTCTACATGACAATTAAAAGATATTGTGATTAGTCCAACATGAAACATCAAAACTCCTTTAGAGTTTACTTGATGTATTTATTATTGTCTCAACCTGAAGTTTGAGCATATGAGAATTTAGATTTGAATGAAGTTCTTGTTAAACATATGAGAAATCAGTTTATGGTCCAGGCGTACCATAATGATTGGAAAATAATGTAGTCAAAATCGACAAGGAGAATGTCAATCCATAGAAGAAGATAATTAAGCAGAGAAAATCACTGAATGTATATATTGGATTATTATTATCCAACAATTTGGTTGCTTCTTCCATAGAGATCAAATATATGGATGATTGCTACACTCTTTTTCCCTTCGACTAGGTTTTTTGTCCCAACGGGTTTTTCCTAGTAAGGTTTTTAGCGAGTTAGCACTATAAGCGCGTTAGTGATACGCTATAGTCGTGATTGTTGGGCTGGCAATTGTTTGGGACATATTATTATATATGTCATCTTATGAAATGAATTGAAAATTATATCTATCATTTTTATGGAGTATTATTTGAAATGAAGATTCAAGAGTCATCATAAATAACCACATTCAGATTACGAGTTCTAAAGCAATGTGAAGATTGAAATTATTAAGGATATAAAGATATCAAGTTAATCAACTACGAAGGATTTTATTCAACGATCGAGAAGTTACGTCAAACCTGATTTATTTCAAGATATATCAAGTTATGTAATCATCAGAGGGAGTAGACACGCGATGTACTCTTTTTCCTTATCCATAGTTTTGTCCCACTGGGTTTTTTATGGAAAGGTTTTAACGAGGCAGCTTGTTATGCGTGTTTGAAGATCAGTGCTCTTTTCTTCACCAGAGTTTTTCTCACAAGGTTTTTTTGTTTAACGAGACATCTTTTCCAGTAATGGACATCCAAGGGGGAGTGTTATAAATTATTATTGCATAATATCTTATAGATGTCCATAAGTCACACTTATTATGGATGACCATAATGTAGATGATGCTAGACTTGTCACTTTACATTCTTATGACATAACACCTGTTTTGTACTTATATATATATATATATATATATATATATATATATATATATATATATATATAAATATATATATATAGGGGCGTGTTCCTGTGCGAACTTAAGTTCAATACGAACTGTACGAACTACCCAGATACGCATGGTATTACTACCGGATACACAAGGTAATACTATTGGATACATGTGTATCCAGTACTATTATAATGTGTATCTAGTAGAAATACTAAATGTATCTGGGTGGTATTATGTGTATCCACCGCCGCCACCACCACGACTAACACCACCACTGTCACTCCCGCCACCGCCACCAACTCCACCACTGTCCCCAACGCTGACCCTAACTCAAACACGCCATTACTAGGAATCCGGTACCGACCCCAACTCTGACATGCCACCGCCGTGGCCACCTGACACTTCACATGACCATCACCAACCGCAGACGCGACACAAACGCCAAAGACTCGCCCACATCTGCCGACGATGACCACACCACTCCATACGACGATCACCGCAACTAAGCTCATCGTCACCGACCACCAAGGTCCTCCCACCCAGATCCACGACACCCCAAGAGAACTCAGCACGACCCACAAACTCACAAGGAAGTCCGCTGGACCGTACCACTCTCCACTATTTCTCACCATCTATGCTCATAAATGAGTAGATGAAACCCTCGACCTCACCAATCGACGACAAATCCACAGGGCTATGGCGCTGCAAATACGAACGACGAATGCATCTGAAATGGTTACTAGAGGTGCATCGATAATTCAGTTGGCCGCTAGTGGTGCGCCGACATCGTCGAATCTTGCCGGCAACATTGTAAGGTGGCCGGTGATGGCGGACCGGCAGAATGAAGGGAGATCGGGACTGGGAGTAGTCATGTGTGGGTCTGTAGAGGAAAGAGATTGTAACTGTTGTGTGGGTTAGTAATGGCCGCAAATGGCTTCCATCGACAGAATACCAAGAGGCGAAAAGAAGGATGCGTCGCCGGTCGGTATTTTTTGGTAGTTTGATGGTGGCGGATGCGGCGGTGGGGCGCCTGTGTGATGACGTCGGTAGTGTAACTGGTGTGATGGATGAAGCTTATAGTTTGGTTTAGGGCTTGGATGCTTTTGGGCTTTTATTAGAAAATAGTTGTGTTTGGGCTTAGATGCAAAATGAGCCTATTAGTAACAGTTCGTACAGTTCGCATTGAACTATAAGTTCGCACAGGATCCTAATTCTATATATATATATATATATATATATATATATATATATATATATCCCTCTTGTGCTAATAAGAATGATATACATCTCTACTATCTCTCTTTATCTCTTTAGTTTTTACTAACACGTTATCAGCACGAGGTTCTAACCAATGTCACGGGTTAATTGATGCACCAAAGTTTGGGTTGATATTATGTTAAGGATTGGGAAAATGGTTCTTACAATTTAAACATTATTTTAAATACTTGATCAAATATTAATAGCTCAACATTTTATTCTTAAATCAATATATTTCCAACACTTACAAAAGAAGAAAACCAACAAAAGCCACTAGACTAGCATAAGAGGACTAGATCCTATTTAGAGAGAGCAAAATTGCATCATGTGTTTCTTTCCTCGCGCAATACAAGACTCTGAGTCTTTGACACTTGCAACATACATACATAATCCTTTGCCCATGGTAGATTATAAAGACTATTTAATTGTGTGCCCTCCTATAGATAATATTTCATTTAACAAATGAGAACGACAGAAATTAAAAGAACCACACCCTGTGAATTTCTTTACTCGTAAAAAAAAAAGTGTACATATAATTATCCATTAATCTTTTACTAGCTATTAAATGATCATTGTCTTGTTTTTTTTTTCTAGAATTGAAATGAAATAAATACTACTCGTAATTCTTTTGAGTGATATGACAGTATCAGCAAGAATGTAATGCACCAAATAAAAGGAAAGCAATTGCATCTAAGTAATACTTCATTAACGTCGTGTGGACTCGCATGTAAGATAGTCTTTCAAAATATGAAATTGATTTTATTGTCATGATTTTAATCACAGTAGATGACACGTGCTAGTTCAATTCCAAATTCAATTTTATACGACTGTTTGGAGATCATGAGGAACTCAATATAATTTTCAATTACCCAATGACATTCGAAGTACCCGTGGAGAAGCATTGGTTAGACCGAGACTCAAATTGGACAAGCTTTCTCGCACCTCTTTCAACTGGCGCCTAATCTCCCCCCTCTTTTACTTTGATTTCTAGATACATGGCTTCCAAAAGAGCTTATCCGTGCTCAACCCGTACAATATGAGAATTGGAATTAAAATTTAGTGGGATGAGGTGTGTGGGTTGGGGTGAGTTTCGAACGTGACCTACCTTTACCGATTTTATAAGCCTTCTGTAAGAGATTTTATAGTGATGAAATTTAAATGACTATTGTAGTGTAGGAATTTGAGAGCCTAAATTACTTTCGATTAATTACGAAAACCCCATAATATGATTATATCATTTCATTAAATTTGTTTCTCGCAACATCCGCAACATAACCTGGCAATATTTCTAACCAAAATCTCGAATTTTTTTCTTAAGTAGTAGGCTTTGAACCATACTTATTTACAAAATTAGGGTTCTTTCATACTTATTTACAAAAAATGGGTCCACGTCATCAAATTTTTTTTTTTTGATGTCTGTTCACTCAGTCGCTGAACCATTCAGCGACTGAGTTCTTTGGTGTATTTTTTTTTGACCTCAAATATCAGCCCTTTGGCAGAAACTCTCCCATCAAGCTCAAGTTCTCAGTCGCTGAATGGTTCTGCGACTGAGTTCTGTGTTGATTTTTTTTTTTACCTCCAATAATCAGACACATGGCAATTTTGCTCAAGTTCTCAGTCGCTGAATGGTTCAGCGACTGAGTTCTTGGCTGAAGCTATCAAAACACGCGAAACCCCTCTTCTCCCATTCATTTATTCTAAATCCAAAAATCCCCAAATTAAAACCCCAACCCTAAAAAACCCGAAAATTCTTCATCCCCAATTCATTCCCTCAATTCAACCCTAATCCACTTCATATCTCTTCCTAACTTCTTTCAAGGTATTGTATACTTGCATTGAACCTTTAAATCTTGTTAGTTTTATATGAATGTTGGTTTAATTAGTAAATTTCTAGGTTTTTGCAATTAGTATATATTTTGTTCATTTGTTTGATTTTGGTGTTGCTAGTTGTTTAGTTAGGTTCTTTTAGTTTGATAATAGGCAAAGTTTGAATATGGAGAAAACTAATTATCCCTTATGTTGTTACTCTAATGGTGAAATAGTTGTTGAAGGGGAAAATGTGTCTTACAAAGATGGTGAACCTTTCTTTGTTTTTGTCAATAGTAACCATAAATTTGATGAACTTACTTCCTTAATTTGTGAGGAGTTAGAGGTTAATAGAAGTGAATTTGGGTTAGATATTAAGATGAAGTATCCTAATGCTAGAGGCTACAAGGTGTTATCTTTGAATAATGATAAATCATTGAAAGCTTTGTGGGCTAGTGTTTATCAAATGAATGCCTCTTCAATGGACCTATACATTAGTTTGATACCCATCCAACAACCTCGTAACTTATTTACGAACATGTTAAATCAAGCTATGAGGGGTGGGAATCCTTTGTTTAGTGCTCCATTTTCTAGTAATAGTGTTGATCAAGAGCAATATGATTTGAATTCCAATGATGATGAGATTGATGAGGATGAGGATGAGTTATTGATGAATGAATCGGATGATGAGTGTGAGGATCTTGTTACCCCTTCTGCTCCTACAATTGAGTTTAGCCGGGTACCATCTATTGATTTGGAGTATGTTAATAGATGGTGTGGTAAGGTTGATGTTCCTTGTTATGATGGTGGGGAGTTTCTTGTTGGTCAAAGGTTCAATAATAAATTGGGTTTGTCACAATATGTCCGTCAATATCACATTGAAAGAAATCAAACATTCAAAACGACGGAATCAAAACCACTCACTGTAACATTCAAATGTTCTAGAAAACCAAGTCCATGTGATTGGACATTGAGGGCCTCTAATAAAGAAGCTAGCAATGATTCTTTCACTATAGTTACATATAAGGGTCCTCACAATACCTCTTGTGTGGTTGATGCACCACCGCTTGATCATCCTAATTTGAGCAATGGTTTTATTGCAAAACACATTAGGACGGTAGTTGATGCCGATTGGGGTGTGAAAATATCTAATCTTAGAGCCAACATTCTCACTCAATTCAACTTCGAACCTAGCTACATGAAAACATGGCATGCTAAACAAAAAGCTATGGCGGATTTGTATGGTGATTGGAAAGGATCTTATGCTCTACTTCCCCGTTACCTCTAAGCATTGAAAACCACAAACCCGGGTACCGTTGTAAAATTTGCCTACAAAGTTGGGGGTCCTTCTAATGTTCGTGTTTTTGATCGTGTATTTTGGGCATTTGGGCCTTCAATTAGGGGTTTTGAACATTGTAGACCAATTCT
>JAIUZE010001462.1:0-54759 GCA_022085475.1 Heliosperma pusillum | reverse complement strand
AAATAGCCAAGCCTTTAACTTCTCTTCTTCTCAAAGACACACCATTTGTATTTGATGAATTTTGCTTGAGTGCTTTTTGTAGGTTGAAGGAGGCTCTTGTGACGGCTCCCATAATCCGATCACCGGATTGGCGCCTTCCCTTCGAAGTTATGTGCGACGCCTCCGATTATGCGGTCGGGGCGGTGCTTGGCCAAGTTGTGGACAAGAAGCACCATGTAATCTACTACACAAGCAAAACTCGTGATCAAGCCCAAGTCAACTACTCTACGACGGAAAAGGAGATGCTAGCTATTGTTCATGCCGTGGAAAAGTTCCGGCAATACTTTGTTGGTGCTAAGGTTGTGGTATACTCGGATCACTCCGCTTTGAGACAATTGCTAGTGAAGAAAGATGCAAAGCCAAGGCTCTTGAGGTGGGTTCTTTTACTTCAAGAGTTTGACTTGAAAATTAAAGACAAGGCGGGGTCGGAGAATGTTGTTGCCGACCACCTATCTAGATTGACTACCGAAGATCATGGGTTGAAGGATGAGAGTGGCCCGATCAATGAGTGGTTGAGAGAAGATAGTTTGATGATGATAGGTGGTAAATCACCATGGTTGGCGGACTTGGCAAATTTGATTGTGAGCGGGTTTATTCCGGAAGAGTTGGATGCTAGAGCTAGGAGGAAGTTGAAGCATGACTCAAAACGCTATTTTTGGAATGACCCACATCTTTTTCGCAAGTGTGGTGATGGCATATTTCGAAGATGTGTTCCTAGAGAAGAAGGCATGGAGATAGTCGATAGAATTCACAACTCGGCCTATGGGGGCCACCTTGGTACATCTCGCACCATTGCAAAGGTGTTACAAGGTGGTTTCTTTTGGCCATCTATGTTCAAGGATATCCACTACTTTGTCAAATCTTGTGATCGGTGCCAAAGAACGGGGAATATTAGTCAAAGGAATGAGATGCCCCTTCAAAACATTCTTGAGATTGAGCTTTTTGATTGTTGGGGAGTTGATGTCATGGGACCATTTCCCAACTCTTGCGGGAATGAGTACATTTTGGTAGCGGTGGACTATGTGTCCAAGTGGATTGAAGTCGTCGCCACCCCAACAAATGATGCTAAGGTTGTTATCAAGCTCTTCAAGAACACTATATTTCCGAGATTTGGGACCTTAAGGGTGGTGATTAGCGACGGGGGTTCGCACTTTAGGAAGAGCACTTTCAAGTTCTTACTTTCTTCCCATGGTGTCACTCATAAGACCGCTCTTGCCTACCACCCTCAAACTAGTGGGCAAGTAGAGGTCTCAAACCGTCAAATAAAAGCTATCTTGGAGAAGACTACAAGCAAAGGTAGGAAGGATTGGTCTAAAAAGCTTCCGGATGTTCTATGGGCCCTTCGCACCGCTTTCAAAACTCCACTCGGCACAACTCCTTACAAGCTTGTTTATGGAAAAGCTTGTCACTTGCCAATCGAGTTGGAGCACAAGGCATGGTGGGCCGTAAAGGAGATGAACTTTGATATTGATATGGCCGGAGAGCTACGATTTCTCCAAATGAATGAACTTGAAGAGTTAAGACTTAATGCCTACGAGAGCTCAAAGATCTACAAGGAGCAAACAAAGAAATGGCATGATGCCAAATTGGTTGATAAAGATGTAAAAGTGGGTGACCAAGTCTTACTCTATAATTCTCGAGTCAAGTTGTTTCCGGGAAAGCTACGCTCTAGATGGTCGGGTCCTTTCAAAGTTATCGACATTTCACCACATGGAGCTTTTGAACTTTGGAGCGAAGAAGGTGGTAATTTCAAGGTCAATGGGCATCGAGTGAAAAGATATTTCGATGGAGATGAAAAGGGAACGGTGGAAGTACTCTTCCTTGGGGATCCACTTCCCGAGGAGGAGTCTTGTTTGTAAACTCTTGTGATTTGATAGGTTTGGTGGAGTCCCTCAACAACCACCAATTTTTTGTATATAGCATGCATATTAGGAATAGTTGTGAAGATTTGGATTTGTGTACTCGGGTTTTTCGTCTTTAGGAAGAAGTTTTAGGAAAGTTTGAAACATTTGTAGTCGGGTTTGGATCAAAGCCGTATCATTGGGAATATGCTGGTTGGGTGGATATTGTTGGAGACTTGGGTTTCTTTGGGAGTTTGAAGTGATTTTGAAGGCATAGTGAAGAAGTGGAGAAGTGCTCCAGGCCGGTCGACCGGCAGCCGGGGTGCCGACCGGCCCAGAGCACTCCAGAAGGTGAGTTCTGAAGTTTGAAAATTGAAGTGCAGGTGTTCCAGGCCGGTCGACCGGCAGCCGGGGTGCCAACCGGCCTGGAGCACATTATCATAGGAGAAGGTTTTTTGGGAAATTTTCGAGCTGTAGTCTGTGCCGGTGGACCGGCGGCCGGTCTGACGACCGGCCCAGAGCGCGTATAATTGAAAATTCGAAGGTTGATTATTTTGAGCTGAAGTCCAGGCCGGTCGACCGGCAGCCGGGGTGCCGACCGGCCTAGACCACCTGAACATGCAAAATAAAAAAAAAAACCCAGAAAAATCAAATTTTTTGACTTGGGGTCCAGGCCGGTCGACCGGCGGCCGGTGCCTGGACCGGCCCAGAACTCACCCGAGAGCCATAAATCACTCGTGAAACCCTTACTTTCTTCATTCTTCTTCATTCTTCTTTCCTTCTTTCTTCTTCCTTCCTTCAAACCTCCACAAAAACCTCACAAAACTCACAAAAATCTCCACCATACTCCATCACTACAACACATATCCCAAATATTAACCCACTACCTCAAATAAAATCATCCCCCACCTCAAAAACCCAATTTTTTCCCTCTTTCAACTGAATCTAACGAAAATCACCATGGCTCAACAACCACCTCGGAAAAGGACAAGTGCTCAACTTGAGGCCGAGTTAGAAGCTAGACTTCAGCAAGTGACGGCGGGAATGGGTCCGGATAACGATTTTCCGGATATCGTCTTCGTAAGCGAAATCGCAAGAGGTAAATTTCAATGTTTAAAGCGTAGACCTCTTCCCCACTCCCGTTTTATTTGTCGGAATACTATGCGGAACCTCGGCCTTGATACGGTCACTCTTGAGCTTTTCAAAGGTTTGGGTATGGGGGAACTCTACGGTCAGCACTTCCGTACTTATCCTCGTCTCACTTGGGAGTTTTTGAGTTCGTTTAGTCATGAGAAGGATAGGAATACGGGCATGGTCAAAATGATATCTTTCCGCCTCTTGAATATTGCCTTTAGCATTCCCCTTGAGAAATTTTGTAAGGTTTTAGGGGTCAAATTTCATAAGTCATACAAGGTCCCCGAAAACTTTAATGTGAATGACGTTTGGACTGCTATCTCGGGAATGGAATTTGCGAAGGGAACTAAGAGGCCGGAAAATGCTTGCCACAATGCCCCTATTAGGTTTTGGCATAGGTTTATGGGTTGGACGTTGTTTGGGAGAGAGGAGTGTCATAATTTTAGGGCCGATGAGCTTTCGATTTTGGCGGCTTACTTGTTCCAAAAGCCGAATAAATTTGGGGTCAACATCGGTCATCATGTCGTTATCCACTTCCAGAAAGTTGCCAATGACCCATTTAGCCCGACCGGAATCCATTTAGGGGAATTGTCACCAAGATTGCCCATGTCCTATGTAGAGATGCTCTGGATGAGCGTAATTTGAGGTGTTTAGGGGGATGCTCCTTGTTGACGGAGGATTACATTTCAAAGAAGCTTGACTGGGTAGTAAAGAGAGTTGAGGACGGGAAGACTAATTGGAGGATTCGAGGGCTAAATTCTATTCCCCTCCCGAATGGTGCAGCTATGAAAGTGGTTCCTGATAGCGCGCACTACCTCCTTCCCCTAGTGGAGGAGAACCCTCCACCACCACCTGAGGAAACCCCGGAAGATCCTTTAGCTCCAATTACCGCATTTAGGCGAGATCCTACTGCCCCCGTCACTACATATAGGAGAGAGGAGCAGGGCCCCACTTCCACCACCTTGCCTTATTTGAACCCCTTCTATCATCAGCAGCAGTGGCGCCCTTGGCCCAATTCATCCCAACCCGACGCATCCACTTCCACCACTACCAGTTACCCACCTTTGGATCCTTTCTTGATCCAGTTCATGGCCGACATGACTTTGGCCTCCGAGGCAGCAGCTACGGAGAGAGAGGCAGCGGCTAGGGAGAGAGAGGCGGCAGCTAAGTGGCGTGAGGAGGAAGCTCGGGATAGAGCTCTTTTGTCGCAGCGGATGGACAAGATGTATTATGACTTGGCTCTTGGCCAATACCCTTCTTACGATAATTGGTGTAGGGAGGGGTATAGGGAGCCAGTTGGCCCACCTCCGTCCTATTTCATGTGGCCAGAGGGCGGGTATGATCAGGGTTCTAGGGTGTTTGGTGATTTCAATGTTCAGCCAGACTATTATTCTTCTGCGCCGGGTTTTACTCAGCCGGTAGTTGATGAGGAGGAGGTGGACCCAGAGACTGCGGCTCGGAATGCCGAGTGGTTTGACAGGATGGGTCCCCGGTTCGAGATTGTGGAGGGTGGCGGCTCTGGTTCGGGAGCCAGGGATGTAGATGCGTCTTTTGCTGAGGCCAGTCATGACCAATTTGATACTACATCCTCTGATTTCACTGGATACTCTTGAGGCCGGAAACCCATGAGTATGATCCCTTTTAATCCAAATCTTCATCATATTTATATTTTCGCATGCATTTAGATAGTTGTATTATTTCTTAGCTTAATTATCCATTTAGTTGCATCCATTTAAGCTTGCATTAGAATTTAATTTTGTAACATATAGTCACATATTAGCCTTGCATCCATATAGCGTAGTTGCATTTTGTTTGGTGTCATTTTTAGACTTTCCCGTGGTTGGTACCCCCATGAGGGGCGTGCATTTATGCATTTTACCGCCACGACGAGACTCCGATATGGCACACTAGACTTTCCTGTGGGAGGTACCCCCATGAGGGGCTTGCATTTATGCACCTTACCACCGCAGCGAGCCTCTAGATTAGCATATAGTGTAGTTTGCATTTACTTAGATCATGACATTGTATTATATCATTTTGCATTTAGTTTTAGGAATTTTATTTAGTTCATGCATTTACTTAGAGCTAACCCTCTTGTATATATTGTTCATATTGTGATTATTCATCAAAAATCAAAAACCCCAAAAACAAGTTTTTATTTTTCAAAATATTTAAAAACCCAAAAACATGTTATTTGCTTTGAATTCACCCCTCACACCATGTAAATGCTAAGTGTACCGCCATAGGGGGGGTCTAGAATATTTTAGTTAGAGGTCGAGTTCCGGATCCTGGAGGAACTCTACAAGAACTTCAAGCCTCTCCTAATATGTTCTAGAGGGCTTGAGTTCAAGGTCCTATACTACAATAAATTCAAGGGCAATAAACAAGATGCATAATGGGTTGACTAACAAAGGCCGTCTACTCCTCTAGCCTGCAGGAACCCTACAGGAAACATAAGCCTGCAGGAGGTCTACTGGAATCCTGCTGGAACTATATCCTGCAAGAACTCTACAGGAATTCTGCTGGAACTGAAGTCTGCTCCAGAAACCTGCAAGAACTCCTGGAGGAACTCTGCTGGAACGTGTTGTTTAGCTATGAGGAGCTGGCATATTATTACCCTTGTGAGATTTCAGCAAATGGGAGGTATTCAAGGACAAATGACATCATGTGGTCCTTTCTTTTGTCCCTCCCAACAACTACAAAGTTGCTGCCACCTTAAGGAAGCAAGGAACCAGCTATGCAAGCTGCCAAGATGTCCTTTTCATGTCACATGACTAGTTTAGGATGTTAATTTTACAGCTTGTTATTTTGTCTTGTTGTCCTTTTAATTGTAGCCATTAGATTTAACTTTTAGATGAAAGGCCAAGATGTAATGTGAGGCTCTATATAAGGAACTCACACCCTCTTGTAAGTTTTCAGATTATGTTGATTAAAATGAGTTGAAACTTGAGTCTTTAGAACTCGGTTCTTGCAAGCTTGTGCGAGTCTTAGCTTGTGTTCAATGGGGCTGTGCTAGTCTTGTTCCATTGGTTCGGTTTTAATGTGATTACTTGTGCTACAGTGCTAGTCTTAGTGTCACGTTAAGGCTGAGTTTGCAAGGTTAATTGTTGCTTGTGCTAGTCTTAGCAATGGTTACTCATGCTCCCCTCTTAGGTCCTTCACTCGATAACTTGTGCTAGTCTTGGCTCGAGTGTGGTTCCTTTGCTTATCCTCTTTGGGTTGAGTTTATGCTTGTCTTTGGCTTGTATAAACATGACTCATTGCTTATCTTTTTGTTTTGTTACTAGTCCAGTCTTTAGACGCCCTCAAATGGACCTAAAACCCGTGTCTTTCCCCTTGTTCTTGCTGCTGGAATTCAGCCCAACCTCTGGGGGTTTTCTGCCTCCTGTTGGTCCACCTGAATTCTGGAGGTACCCCCTAAGTCCGCGCTTCAACTGGTATCAGAGCTTAGGCTCTTGTGTTTTCTCAAACCAAGACGATCTTGGAAAAGGGTGGTCATGGTTGTTCAAGGGAGTCGCCCCTCAAACCTGTGCAAGGCTTGGTTTGAAGGTTCTAGTTTGCTAAGAACACTTGTGCTAGTCTTAGTGTTTGGATCAAGCTAGTTGGCAAAAGGATTCAAAATCTGTGCTAGTCTTGATTTAGAGTCTTGTTGTTGTGTCTTCTTTAAACATTTGTTCTTCCTATTTCTGAAATTGTATTGTTTGAAAATACTACCTCATTTCTTTTACCATGAAATTTGAGGACAAATTTTCTTCAACAAAGGGAGTGTTGTACCGCCATAGGGGGGGGGTCTAGAATATTTTAGTTAGAGGTCGAGTTCTGGATCCTGGAGGAACTCTACAAGAACTTCAAGCCTCTCCTAATATGTTCTAGAGGGCTTGAGTTCAAGGTCCTATACTACAATAAATTCAAGGGCAATAAACAAGATGCATAATGGGTTGACTAACAAAGGCCGTCTACTCCTCTAGCCTGCAGGAACCCTACAGGAAACATAAGCCTGCAGGAGGTCTACTGGAATCCTGCTGGAACTATATCCTGCAAGAACTCTACAGGAATTCTGCTGGAACTGAAGTCTGCTCCAGAAACCTGCAAGAACTCCTGGAGGAACTCTGCTGGAACGTGTTGTTTAGCTATGAGGAGCTGGCATATTATTACCCTTGTGAGATTTCAGCAAATGGGAGGTATTCAAGGACAAATGACATCATGTGGTCCTTTCTTTTGTCCCTCCCAACAACTACAAAGTTGCTGCCACCTTAAGGAAGCAAGGAACCAGCTATGCAAGCTGCCAAGATGTCCTTTTCATGTCACATGACTAGTTTAGGATGTTAATTTTACAGCTTGTTATTTTGTCTTGTTGTCCTTTTAATTGTAGCCATTAGATTTAACTTTTAGATGAAAGGCCAAGATGTAATGTGAGGCTCTATATAAGGAACTCACACCCTCTTGTAAGTTTTCAGATTATGTTGATTAAAATGAGTTGAAACTTGAGTCTTTAGAACTCGGTTCTTGCAAGCTTGTGCGAGTCTTAGCTTGTGTTCAATGGGGCTGTGCTAGTCTTGTTCCATTGGTTCGGTTTTAATGTGATTACTTGTGCTACAGTGCTAGTCTTAGTGTCACGTTAAGGCTGAGTTTGCAAGGTTAATTGTTGCTTGTGCTAGTCTTAGCAATGGTTACTCATGCTCCCCTCTTAGGTCCTTCACTCGATAACTTGTGCTAGTCTTGGCTCGAGTGTGGTTCCTTTGCTTATCCTCTTTGGGTTGAGTTTATGCTTGTCTTTGGCTTGTATAAACATGACTCATTGCTTATCTTTTTGTTTTGTTACTAGTCCAGTCTTTAGACGCCCTCAAATGGACCTAAAACCCGTGTCTTTCCCCTTGTTCTTGCTGCTGGAATTCAGCCCAACCTCTGGCGGTTTTCTGCCTCCTGTTGGTCCACCTGAATTCTGGAGGTACCCCCTAAGACCGCGCTTCACTAAGTGTGGGGAGGGAATTCCCGAAAAATTGAAAAAACCCAAAAAAAAATTTTGTTTTGTTTTTCCTTTTGTTTTTTCTCTCCTTTCATATTTGAGTCACTTACTCGAGGACGAGTAAGACTTCAGTGTGGGGAGGATTTTATTTCTTTTGTATATATCGTTGATTTTTGAAAAAAGTTGAAAAATGCCTAAAAATCGAAAAAATTGAAAATTTTCCAAAAAAATATAAGTTTAGATTAGTTTGTATATAGTTTATTTTGTATATATTGCCGTGTGTTTCTTTTTATCTCCATCCATAGGTGCGCCCCACATCATATGAGGCACGAAAAAGGGAAAATGAAGACGCTTTGGTGAGACCTTTCCTATTTTCCTTCTCCCTTATCTCCTTTTCTTCTTATTTGAGGATGAGATGTGTTGATGACGATGTTGTGGATTTTGTTGATTGGCGTGTGTGCCACTTGTGTGCTGTTAGGAGATAGCATTAGCTTATGTGTCATATAGTCGGTTAGAGCATGTGCATTTAAGTTGTATATATGCTAGATTGCATCATGGCATATAGTTGCATTTAGAAAAATGTTTTAATAATTGTCTTTTTGGAAAACTTGTTGAATGTGCATAGTCCCTTTTTGCTACTTTTTTATTCATAAAGTGTTCATCTTAATCGTGGAATTTTAGACGCCCTGGGTTGTGCATTTTTAGTGAGTTTTAACCCGTCTACTAATGTCGAGTCACGAGTTTGCGCTTATTCCACCTCGACAACCTCGATTGATGTGAATATTCCGATAGTAGAAAGGATTCTTAGGTGACCGTTCTTGCTATGCAACCAACCATGATTCATTGTTCTTCCACTTTTGATCAAAAAAGGAAACAAATCAAACAAGCTGAAAATATTGAGTCAATTATCATCTTTTCTTGTTTTCGTCGAGGAAGTGCAAAACGGAACTTCTAGGGATTCTAGTGGGCCCATATCTAGGCCCCCTTTCGATGCCACTACGGTGGGGATACCCCTATTGTTGGTTCCGACCGCATGTCCTTGACGGAAACCGTGTGCTTTCATGCCAAAAATTGCAAACCAAAATGCAAATCAAAAAGAAAGAAAAAGAAAAAGAAAGCAAAGTGTGAAATGAAAAGTTTTGCAAGCACTTAGACTCAAATCTCAATTTCCTTTTATCCTTCTTGAATCATTTACCTTTGAAGTTGCATAGTGAGACGGGACGACCCTTGTGTCTCATTTATTTGAGAAACGTGAATTCCATATGCTATTGTGCTTAATAACGTCACGAGGATTTCATTTCCATCTTCCATTTTATCGCTTTTGGCCAAGCAAATAGTAGACGGGGTTCGAAATTTTCATTAGACTTGCACCGCTAGGAGGCGAATATTTTTCCATGCTTTATGATATTAGTGGCTTACAAGGATCATGCATTATTTAAACGGTTTTCCTTTTAGATATTTCCGTCACATGGATGAGGCATGTGATTTTTCTTTTGTTAGATGCATCTTTGTCGTGTTCTTACGTGTTTTTCATTTGGATGCGTCGAAATTTTGAGCAAGCCCCTACTTGCCTTGCAAGGAAGTACTCTACCTCATGAGTATCTCGTTGTGAGTTGAAGGGACGGAGGAGGCCCGTTAATTGCCTACCGTCGGATATTATTAGTAGTTTAGGTAGTAGTCTTAGTATTAGTGTAGTGTTGAATAAGGGTACTTATGGGTCTCGAATTTTGTTTACTTACTCGGGGACGAGTAAGTCTTAAGTGTGGGGAATTTTGATAAGCATTTAATTAGTCACGTTTTTTCCTCATTTTCGTCCCCATTTTGGTCCGTTTACACGGATTTGCGTGCCCTTGATTGCATTCTACTTCCCGTTTTCCCGTGCTATGAATATCGGTCTTAATTTGTAGGAATTAAGGCGGAAATGAAGAAATCGGAGCAATAGGGTCTTGCATGAGTCGGGATTCGAAGATGAGATGAAGATGTGAAGAATTGAGTCATCAGGTAGTCCAGGCCGGTCCCCAGACCGGCGGCCGGCCAACCGGCCCAGACCACTACTCCACTTAGAATGAAGAAAGAAAGAGTGAAGGAATTTGTCAGGTAGCGCCGGCCGGCCTACCGGCGGCCGGTCGACTACCCGGCCTGCGCCTACATCAGAAGCCACATGAGAGTGAAATGGTGCTCCAGGCCGGTGGGCGACCGGCAGCCGGTCGACCGGCCCAGACCCCCATTTTCCCATACTTAGAAGATTTTGAGATTTTTGAAGGCGAAGTCACTGAAGCTACTGATGTGCTCCAGGCCGGTCAGAGGGCCGGCGGCCGGTCGACCGGCCGGGAACACAACATCGCAAAATCCGCCTCTTCTTCTAATTTCTTCCTTAATTTCGAGATACCTATATATACCCCCCCTTATTATTTTGTAAGCAGCTCTTTTACATTCCTCTTAGCACAAAACCCTAGAAATTTGTAACCCAAATTAATCCCTAATTACTCTCCTAATATTTCCCTAATCTAGTTTAGTTTCTCTTTTCAAGTTGTTGAATCTAGTCTTTCATTTCAGTTTTGGGGTTTGTATTGAAGACTTGGGTGAAGACATTCCCCCATATTCATCAATATAAGTTTTGTTTGGTATTAAATTTCTCATCTTTTTTATTGTTTATGCAATTAATTTCCATTTCTAGTTTATAGTTCATCTTTTGATTGTTATCTTTATTCTTCTCATAGCATAATGTTGATTGAACTCCCCCTTCCCTTTAGTGCTTTGATTCCCTTTGCCATGTGTGAGTAGATTCTCCTCTAGGGTTTAGGGGGAGCCTAAGGGTGGATCATGTGGGGTATTAGGTTGGTTAATTAGTAAGTTTGTGGTAAATGATTTGGGTATTGCCCATATGAACACCAAGTGTTTGATGAAATGGGTGAACGAAAGTTGCCATTTTATCAAACATGGTTTGATTTTCTCTTAAGCGACGGTGGTAGAGACGATTAGACTAAGCGTTTATATGGGTGATTTGAGACAAATGCGATGGCTTTGTTGATGATTATCGATTGTTGAGACATTAGCAATCGATTTTACTCGAATTATTTACCCCTTTGCTAGTTACCCGACTAACCCATTAATCCCCCTAAGGTGAACCCTTCACCCTAGTCTTTCCCTTAATTGTTTTCGTCTTTATTACTTAGCGATTGCTTGTTTTTCCTAGTTTTTAGTTAACTTTCCAATCCGTCATATTTTAGGCTAGAATAGGATTCAATCGAACTAGTAGTTGACCCCACCATCCTCGTGGATTTCGACCCCTTTATACTACTTTTATTGGGTTATTTTTGATGTTTGTTTTGACGACGAACCGATCATCAGAAGGCCTAGTATTTTTGCATTAGGAGATTAACACGAAGTTTCTTCACTTACAATGTTCCCTCGTGGGCTAACTCGAGAGTATCCCAAATTTGCTTAGCCGTCTAACAACCAGCAATACAGCCAACCTCCTCATTTATAAGACCGGATTGTAAGAGGGATATTGATCAAGCATTCTTTTCTGCCTTCTTATAGTCATCGACAGTGTAGGCCTCTCTTACTTTAGGACTTTCAACACCATTTGCATTGGTGGTCGGAATAACAAGAGACCCACTTTCAATAATTGCCCAACATTCATAATCAGTTCCTTGAATGAATTGCATCATTCTATTTTTCCACCAGCCATAGTCCGTGCCATTGAAGACAGGACATTTGACGGATTTGGAATTCATTTAAGCGAGATAAACGGAGAAAAATAAACTCAAAAGGATCAAACTCTTTGCGGTAAAGAAATCAAGAGCACGAGGCTCTGATACCAATTGTTGAGTTTATGAATCCAATATTTAAGAGGGGGAGGGGGTGAATTAAGTAACCTTTTAAAACTTTTAACCACACAACTTTTAAACTATCGATTCTAAACTAATACTCAAGCGAATTAAACAGTTTGCACCGAACTGTTTAAACAACGAATGTTGTGCACTACTGATTCAGATTGATATGAAACTAAATGAAACACGAGAAAAAAAATAACGATCAACCGAAAATAATAACACAACGATTTTTAAGTGGTTCAATCTACTTTCTAAAGGTTTACGTCCACAATCTCTCTTATTAATATCTTTCTTATAAATCAATCTCGATTATAAAGAAGACCCCCACGATCAACCCGATCGTTTGACCCGAGTACAAACCCGTACCCTAAAATCTCTCTCTCACAAACTGAATATTACAACTCTTTGTCTCCTTATAAGGTTCACAAGATAGGACAATATAACCTAAGAGATGACTTGACTAAGAGCACCTTGATATTTTAAACCAAAATTTAGTTGACAGGTTTTTCGAAGAATTTTCTAAGAAAATAAAAGCTCCAACTTGCTCAATTAAGCATATGAAGTTTTTGGCTGCTCAAGGATGAGTTTTTCAGAAAGAAGGACTTCTCTTAAATAACAACAATATCTTTTAGAGTTTTACAAGTTAAGGAAAATATATTCTAGGATTAAATATCTTCTACAATATCTTTCCTAATTTTAAAATAAAAAAGATAAACGTTTCCGACTAAACAATTTTTTCCATATCTCTTTCAAACTGAAAGAATATGTCAAAAATACGTTTTACACGTAAAACCATTTCAGAAAAATCTTTTAGAAATTCACCCGACATATTTTGAGAAAAATACTCAGCGTTTCTAAATATCAAGAATCCGACTTGATTTAAACAATATGTGAAACTGTTTTAATCAGCTCTAACAATTTATGCTCACGGTCAATCATCCCTACAATACTAGACGCAAAATACAAAACTAAGCTTCAGCTCCCAATTCTTCAATGTTGCTCTTTTATCCTGCAAACAATCCTAAGCACATACAACGCAATCAAACACGTTAATAATCGAGGACTTGTCATCATCAATAAACACACTGCAGGAAAAGGTAAAAAATTTGAAGAGACAAGTTTGACAGCTCATCTTTTGTAATCTCTATTTCTCTCCCTACATAATGAAGTATTTCTTTGCCCATGTCGACTACGTACCTATCGTATTGATAGTGAACCACGTAAAGTCTTGTGTTTTTTTTATCTTGCTATTGTTTTTGCTTCTCCTTAACTCTCAACACACTTCCCCACACAACAATTGGCATCTGAGCTAGGTTATTTGATCTGGGGAGATGATGACACAACTTCTAGCTACAAAGATCGACAAATTTACGGGAAGGAATAACTTTGGACCGTGGCCGATAAAGATGAAAGTTTTGCTTAAGCTGCAATGTACCTAGAGACTAGTTGACGCTAGATTTTTCCACGAAGGTGAAAGAGACTGCCGCATAGGTAGTGGCGACGGGTGCTGAGTCGTTGGTCACGAAGACCCAGGATTTCGAGTTGGTAAAGATGAAGGAAAGGGATCATGCTAGGATCTTGTTATGTCTGACATACGCCGTTATTATAAAAGTTGCAAGTAAATAAACTGCAGCTGGCTTGTGAGTAAATTTGGAGATTCTTTATAAGAATAATACACTCACCAATAAATTGTTATTAAAGCACCGTTTGTTTGACCTTAGAAGGTATGTCACTTCAAGATCCTCCTGATAAGCTTAACTCTATTTTGATAGAACTACGTAATTTAGATGTTAAGATAAAAGATGACGATAATGCGCTTATTTTGTTGGTTTATTTACCGTCATTATATTCGAACTTCGCTCTAACAAAATGATTCCCAAATTATTAAAAAGACATTATTATAGTGCTAGCACCATAACAATGACACAAAAAATGTAAATTATTTTAATGAAACAAATTCGAATTATTACAAAGTATAAGGATCTTAATAGCCGTTTAATTATTTATAACTCTTTACCTATTATAACAAAATCATCCCCCAACCACTAATGAAGTTGATCTAACACAAATTCTTGTTTGTGACGGGCAGTATCCGTCACAAGCTTGCGACGGGTACCACTTCCCCTCACAAATGACCCATTTAAGGGAAAAGGGGAAGCACATGGGGGGTGCCCCACATGTTCCCTCTACCCATTTTGTTAGAGGAAAAACCCGTCGCAAGGTCCGACCCGTCACAAGGAAGACCTACTATTGATCTAATTGTCAATAGGAGTAACTCCAAGATTTAAAGTAGTCACTCTTCTCTTAATCCCTTGACGTTAAATACTTATGAGTCACATGTGACATCTTGTGTTTCTTAATCATTGAAGTTGAACTAATGCTCTAATGGGATAAATTTGTTAAACCAAATATTATGGAGAAACTTTTAAAAAGAGCACTGAGACCTTAATATAACAGCTAGACCGGAGATAAGAATATATTGATACCGAAAAAAAGAACATAAATTAAACTAATTGTCAGAAATGTTCCAATAGTCATTGACAATAACAAAATACATGACATCAAACACTAAGCGTTAAAGCGAATGGTATCATATTGTTATTATACATGCAACGATTACATCTTAGCCTAGTCAATCAACAAATTAGATTTTAATTTTAATTAGAATTGACGAATAAAATACTCTAAGAAATTTGGAGCAAGATTTTGACTTTGTTACATAATTATGGTACGATAACTTAGTACACCCGATATAACCAAGACTTCGTCATCTTTGACCTTGCAACTTTGAAAAAGTTATGGCATGCATGATCTACTGAGCTTATTTACCTATTCGTACTAAATTATTAGTAGTATTTTCTTTACAAATAAACACGATGAAAACTTCAAAGTAATGCATGAATGCTTGGTACTCATCAATCAACCAACAAAAAATTGATAGAGAGTTAGACCTCATCAGACAAAAAATTGATAGTGTTTACATTATTAGAACTTCCTTTTTTTTAAATTATTGTTTCCTTGATATAAGGAATATATTGAATATCTCCCTCTTTTATTCTAATTTTATTTTATCTTCCTTTATTCATTCATAAAATATCCTATTTAATTTATTTAATAGGGAATATACGAAATGTTATAATTGACTTAATTAATCCGTTTTGGAGGGAAAATTAGGAGGAAAAAATGGAGGGAAATATGATTAGGGTTGGTTTACATTGTACATCGTCTTCATTATTTGTAGTCTCATTGTTGACAATATCATCATCGTTAACATCTTCATTGACAATTTGTTCATTGGCTATCTCGACATCGTCAGTGTAATCATTCATTTCATCTTCCCAATCCCTATTAAGATCAATATCTAAATGATCCATTTTTTTATTTTGTGTGCTCAACAATGGTGTATTCTGTTTACTCTTTTTTTTTTGTGTAATCAACAATGCCTAATTTTATTTTAATTTTCTTTTGCATAATCAAAAAAATATTTTCATAACTAATTTCCAATATCTCGGAAAATATTAACAAAAAAGTTGATCAAATCTTTGTAGAAGATATTTCCTAAAATTAATATATATTAAAACGTAATATCTTTTGCAATAATCTATAATTCTATTTCCTAAAATAAAAATATTAACATCTAATACGATTTGGAAACTATTAACACCTAATAAAAATATTAACGTAATATATTTCCTAATAAAAATATTAACGTAATATATTTCCGAATAAATTAATATCAACAATTTTTTTAAAAAAAGTAGTTTGAAAAATAAAAAACGCAAAGGATTTATTTTCAATTATTAAAGTCGAATAAATACCTTTTGGAATAAAAAAGAAAAATAATATTCAAACACCATATTAATACAGAATAATAAATTAAGATTTTACAAAATAAATTAATATAGAAAAATTTTAATTAAAAAGCTCGAAAAAATATGTCGTGAGTTAAAAAATAATATTCAAAAAATAAATTAAGATTTTACAAAATAATAATACATAAAAAAATATGTCGTGAGTGATAAAATAAATTATGCATTTTACATAATTAAAAACGTAATTAATAAATAATGCATTGAAAATATGGCATTTATTCCAAATATTAATAACTTCCTTAATTTTAGCTAACTAGGATAAGTTAACAACTTAACTCAACCTCTAAAATTACTAACATACTCCTTAGTTAACCACTAGAGGTTAATTGTGGTTAATTGTTAAATGGCCACGTGTCCTAACCTAATTGGTTGTGTATGGGAAATCCAATACACAATGTGTAAGTGTATCATCTTCTCTTTTAATGCATTCCCAAGGCTGATTTTACATGTTCCAAATAATGGCTAGTTTAAATTGCTAGTCTTATTTAGTCTTATAATTAACTTACTAGTTTAGACCATGGCCATAATTGATCGTATTTCGTGACTCAGAACTTGAGGGACTCGCTTTTTAGCTTCGATGGGTTTCACGATAAATTAATTCAGAACGAGCTCACCAACAAACTTGTAGATATGTGGCTCTTTGAGTCTCATTAGGATATGTGGAAGTTTGATTAAAGATGGGAGTTTGGTTTGTTTTAGGAGAGCTCAGTTTACGAAATTGTAAAGGTTTTTATTTGTCTAATTATTTTCTAATCTTAATAGGTCTTTTATTCTGATTTGGAATAACTATGTATATATACGAGATATTAGCCAGGGGTGTCTCGGATAATTCGGAGGCCCCGTGCAACAATGAAACGGAGGCCCTCAAAATTTATTGAGATGCTTTAGATATACTTCTTTTACATGTGTTGAATTTTAAATAAAAGAAAAATAAGACGAAATCTATACTATATATTAAATCCTGAAACCAAGGGAGTTCCATTTAATTAAATAAAGTTATGCAAATTAATTATACTATATAGTTTTTAATCGATAGCGTTGTGTGATAGACCTGATCAAGGGATTTCAATGTAAATATTATATGATTTTGGTTGAAGTATAAAGTTAGAAAATACCAAAATAGGGTGATTTTTCTTAAAATAAAAATGCCCCACTTATTATATTAATTAGTAACATAGAATATACAATAAATTAAAAATTTATTACTATTTAAATTACACATAATATTTTAGAAACTATTAAAAGGTAAATAAATCAAGCTAGGTTTCCTAAAGATATAATATTGCATAATTTTTTTCAATTGATTTAACATATATGTAATAAATTTATATAAATATATGAGCCTCTTAAAATTGCATGTGTACTCAAATTGCATGTTTAATCATTAGCTAATCAAATTATAGTAATAACTCAGTTCAATAGTCAAAGTAACAATATTAGAACCGAGAGTAATGAAAGTAATAGAACAATAACGGGAGTGTTGAAATTTTCAATACTAATGCGGCATTAATGAAAGTATCAATAATTACGGTGGGAGTAGTGAAAGTAATAATAATTACGACGGGAGTAGTGAAAGTAACAATAGTAATAACAAATGTAATAAAAGAAACAATACTAACAATAAAAAAAGTATATATGAACAATTAGCCGATTAATTGATTAAATTAAAATATTAATAGTGGGAGTAATGAATTGTCCAATAATTTATTTTATAGTAATTTTAAGATATGTCATAAGAAAATATATTGATGATAAATTTATGACTTATATAACTTTAAAGTATATTTAATTAAAATAAATTTTATTGATAAATATAGGTAACCCGGGCAGAGCCGGGCACCAATACTAGTAAACTAGTGTAACACCCGTGAAAATTCACGGGATTGTTTTTAATTGTTTAATAAAAAAATTTATCTAATAAATTTGTGTAATGAATTTTAGACGATATATCTAATTGTTATTAATAACCAAATTTAACAAATTCACACGCTTGAATTATATGAGTATTAGTGTTACTTGATTATGAGACACATTAATTACTCGCGTTGTTACTATTGTTACTTTCATTGTTCATGCGATAAATATTGTTACTTTCATCACACGCTTACATTACAGTGAATTTCACTATTATCGATAGTTTTACGGTTTTTTCACTACTAATATTAATATCCTTCCTCTTGTTGATGCTATTGTTACTTTCGGAACCTTAGTTGGTATTATTGTTACTTCTATTCCTTTTGTTCTTTTAATTCTATTATTATCAGCAACTCTGTAGAGTTTATCCCATGTATTTGTTTTTTTTTTTTAAAAATCTCAAAACTTTATCTTTCTAACATTATTTTGGATCTCTTTTCCCAGTTTATTAATATAGTTAGAATATTAGATTAGGTATGAAAGATGCTCTATCCCGGTCTGTAACCCGAGTTATAATGCTACTACAGAATAAAAAGAACACATGGTAGTTGAAACCCCGTTTCTGTGTTATTACTCTCCAGCGTTACTTGAAACCCCGTTTCTGTGTTATTACTCTCCAGCGTTACTGGAAGAGGTCTATGTCGTACGATTGTTGAATTAACATGGGTCTCAATTTTGTATTTGTAATTTATTGTTTGTGCTACTTAGTATATGTATGAACTTTGTGTTTTTGAGTTGTAAACTTGTAATGAGCATGTAAAAGTTGATGCAAAATCATAAGATTCAATTGCATTAAGAGAAAGGATTCAATAGCTCCATTACATTCCTCCAAGACCAATCTGCACCACCAACTTGTACCAAGTCAGGGGTAATTACAATGGGGTTTAATTGAGTCTTAATGATTGTCATCTCCAAACATCTATCTATTTTTAACCGAAGGTAATTAACATTACAATATTTGTGACAAAAGAATTAACATCAACTTTCTGTTAATGCATCTGCTATTCATGGCGACAGTAAAGGCAAGCCAGATTAATACATTCTCTATGCATAGTTACCCAATAGATGCCTCACCAATCACCATAGTATCCATGCCATAAGTATTTGCTAAGAACTGTGTGTCACTTATTTTACTCATTTGCTTTTCTTGACTACAATTTGCCATACCCATAATAGGACCCGTTTCGCTTATCTACGTTTGACTCGATTCGGTACCTACAAAATTAAATACAAAGAGCATTACCAAAATCCCAAAACCCATATGAAATGACATTAATTGAAATGCTAATTCAACTATTGCGCTATTTCACCAAAAAATATGAAATAATAACCGATCATTTTGACGGAGAAGAGGGAAAGATGAGATCTTGAGAATTACGAAGTGAGAAAAGGAAATAAAAAGACAGTGCAAGGAAATGGGGGGCCTTACATGATGACACACATAATATCCGACCGTCAATTTGAAGGGTAAAATAGTTTATATAGAAATCAGTCCACTTTTATAAGGACGTCTATTAACCCACCATCTCGATCTTGATCCCTAAAAGTAATCCTAATTGCAATCAATAATCAATTAACCACAACACAGAATTGGGGCAGAATTATCAGTAACTGCATTAGAATCATTCCTCAATAATCTAAAGTTAATAATAAAGATAATTCCGTACTCAAGTGGCATTAGAAGGCCTTTAAAAAAATTTGTACTCAAGAATCTATAACCCGAGAGAAAAATAACATGCACAAATAAAGAATCGATGAGAATCAAGGGGAGTAGCACGTAGTAATAAGAAAATATGGAGCTAAAATAAGCCAAATTGTCTTACCACAAATGATGCAATGATCAATAAAAAGAATTGAGAATAATACTACAATATCATCAACATTATAACCATAAACCACCTAGAGTATACGAAACGCACAACCAACTATACTATAGTACATGAACAATATCACCACTTGCATAAAATTTTCATTTTTACCCTATGGAAATCAAGCCGTTAAGACAACATAACTGGCAGCCAGACCTTCTGGAATGACCTCCCAACATAACTAATACATGTGATGAAGAACAATTTTGTTGTAATGTGCTTGATTTTGTAATCTAAGCGTCCTCAGTGACGCCTTCAATACTTTCTGACTGGAGACAGTATATAAAACATTAGAAAATGGAGGTGAGTATAACATTTGTAATATCACTATATTAGTGAAATGCTGTTAGAATAAATAAAATGTGAAGTTTTGTAAGACAACTAATTAAAGTGAACAAACAGTAATAGAAGAGAGATCTAATGGCTTATAAAATTTGAGTCATTTAAAATTTGAGAAATCAAATAAATTGAATAACTGAATTAACCATACTATCAATATAGAAGTACCAAGTATATGTATTAGCACAATATGGTTTATAATCTTTGAGCCCTTAATTACCATCCGCAATCTTTAAGTCGGTGATTAGAGACAATGAGGGACATAATTCAAATAAAATTCCAAAGAAATATTTTCTTGATTAAAATTTATATCATAAAAAAATATTGGAACTGAAATTTATTTCGCAGTAAAACAATGCCAAAGATGAATTTACCCTTTTGGATGAAGCGTAAAGGCAAACGGAAAAAAAAGAGAATAAGAGGAGTAATTGATTATGCATTGAAGATGAGCAAACAATAGTCACCAAACAAATTAGAGCGAATATAACTTAGGAAACTATAATCACCGAAAATAGTAATCGCTAATGACAAATCTTTAAATTCAAAAGAAAACTCAAAAAGTGTAGATTTACCTTAACTGAAGTAAGCGTCGAATAAGGAATTATTTCGAGTGACGAAGCCAAGTAGTCCTTTCTTAAAATCAATATTTGGGTACTCCAATTGGAGTTTTTGGAATCTGATTGACAAATTGATATGGAAAAGATGGAAAGACGGAGGTAGGATGAAGAACGCATGGAAGACAGAGATGACAATTTGCTAATGGTGTTATTTAATAATGATAATAAATTAGGTAGTTTTATCTAATCTATTGGAAATTGGGATAAGTATTTAAATTTGTCTTTCAAATTTCTCGTTTCTAGTTGGAATTTGTGTGGTGTCTGTTGAGGTATTAATGATGATAGTTATGGACTGTTTTGCACTTGTTTTCTTATGGATGTTTAAACTCTCTAATTTTATGGACAATTTTGCCCAAAACAATGATGATTGGCTGAATAAAAACTAAAATCATGAGATTGAATGAGAGAGCTTGAATGCCCTCATTCTAATCACACATTGTGCCACATAGGCTATTTTACATTTTTCTTTTATATATATAATGATAATGTAAATGAGAAACTCTACTAGTGGTATCATGTCGACATAAATAAATCAAACAAAATTAGAAAATATACTTAGGGCAAGGCTCGAACTCGGTGGGCTTTGAAACTAAAGCATTCTTTACCCATTGTGCTACCCCATTCTTTCGTAAAGAACTATAGTTTGTTATTTATATTACTGTCGTTTTCATATTTTATACGAATATAAGGCCCATGAATTTGGAGGCCCAGTTCGCCCGCTTAGCCCGCACATGGTCTTAGCCGCCCCTAATATTAGCCATTAAGATAAGAGAGAAAGGTAAAAAAGTTGAAGAGACAAGTTTGACAGCTCATCTTTTATAATCTCTATATCTCTCCCTACATAATGAAATATTTCTTTGCCCATGTGGACTATGTAAATATCATATTGATATACCACATAAATTCTTGTGTTTTTTTTATCTTGCTATTGTTTTGATTCGCCTTAACTCTCAACACACTTCCCCACACAACAATTGGCATCTGAGTTAGGTTATTTGATCTGGGGAGATGATGGCACAACATCTAGATTTAAAAATCTACATATTTACGGGAAGGAATAACTTTGGACTGTGGCAGATAAAGATGAAAGCTTTGCTTAAGCAGCAATTTACCTAGAGACTCGTTGTCGCTAGATTTCTCCACGAAGGTGAAAGAGACTGCGCATAGGCGGTGGCGACGGGTGATGAGTCGTTGGTCACGAAGACCCAAGACGGATCTCGAGTTGGTAAAGATGGAGAAAAGGGATTATGCTAGGATCTTGTTATGCCTGACTTTTGGAAGCGTGAGACAGTGAAGAGAATAGCAATTGTGTTATCTTATTGATCATCCAGTCATGTATATATAGTAGGATACAAGGATATTGGTACCAAAACAACCTACTGAAAAGTAGGAAACAATCTGCTAAACCTAGAAATTGATCACAAAATAATAGGCTAGAATATTGGGCTTAACCACCCAATATTCTCGTCCAATACCCCCCCTCAAACTGGAGCATGAAGGTCGAGAATGCCCAGTTTGGGAAGAAGGTAAAGAAACTGTCGAACTCCAAGAGGCTTAGTGAAGATATCGGCAACTTGCTCTCTTGTGGGAACATGAAATGGTTTGACAAGGCCACTCGTAATAGCATCACGGACGAAATGGCAATCAATTTCGATATGCTTAGTGCGCTCATGAAAGACGGGATTTTGAGCTAAGTGTATTGCGGATTGACTATCACAATAAAGTTGCATAGGAGCGGAAATAGTAACATCCAAACTTGTCAACAAGCCCTTTAGCCACTTGAGCTCGCACACAAGAGCGGCCATAGAGCGGTACTCGGCCTCAGCCGAGGACAAAGAAACCGTCTGTTGCTTCTTAGTCTTCCATGAGATGGGAGAATCACCCAAAAAAACAAACCAACCCGTAACGGAGCGGCGAGATAAGGGGCAGGCACCCCAATCCGAATCACACCATCCTGAGACCGACAATGAGCTATTGGAACGTAGTAACACTCCTTGACCCGGGCTGCCTTTAAGATAACGCACAACTCGTAAGGCCGCCTCCATGTGAGCCTTTCGCGGTTGGGTAAGGAATTGCGAAAGAACATGAACGGAGAAAGATAAGTCCGGCCTAGTAACGGCTAAGTAGACAAGCCTCCCAATAAGACGCCTATAGCGTTCAGGGTCCTCATAAACAGGAGAATCGGTAGTCCCTAGTTTGTGATCCGTTTCCATAGGAGTGGAGGCGGGTTTTGCGCCTAATAAGCCGACCTCAGTAATGATGTCAAGTGTATACTTCCGTTGATTAAGAAAAATGCCATCCGAATTCCGAGCAACCTCGAGACCGAGGAAATATTTGAGGCGACCCAAGTCCTTCATCTTAAAACACCGGTGCAAATATTTTTTGAAAACAGTAATAGCGACGGAGTCGTTACCCGCAATTACCAAATCGTCGACATAAATTAAAACATGTAGACGAATAGCATCAACGGAGTAAGTAAAAAGGGAGTAGTCAGAGTAAGATTGCCGAAAACCATACCGACGAAGGGCACCCGCGAGCTTAGAAAACCAGCAACGAGGAGCCTGGCGGAGACCATAAAGAGATTTCTTCAATCGACATACTTTACCATCATGACCACGAGAAAAACCCGGAGGCAACTTCATATACACCTCTTCGTCTAAATCCCCGTGTAGGAACGCATTATGGACATCCATTTGATGCAATTCCCAATTTTTGACGGCCGCCACAGCGAGGAAAGTACGGATGGTGACCATTTTAACAACCGGAGCAAATGTCTCGCCATAATCAAGTCCCTCGACTTGGTGATTACCAAACACAACGAGCCGCGCCTTAAGTCTTTCGATCGAACCATCGGACTTATATTTTATCTTATAAACCCAGCGACACCCGAGAGCTTTATGTGTAGGAGGTAACTCAGTGAGTTCCCAAGTATCGTTGGATTCGAGGGCATCAATTTCTTCCTTCATAGCTTTGCACCACCCATCATCTTGTATAGCAATTTTGAAGGAAGGGGGTTCAAAACCCGTAGTAATGGCGGCTAGGAAAGCTGTATGGCGAGAAGAGAATTTATTGCAATTTACAAAGTTAGCTAAGGAATAAGGCGTACCTGAGGGAGATGTTGGAGAGTCGGGTGAGTCGGGATCGGATGGACTGTTTAGAGAGCCGAGAACATAGTCTTGTAAGCGAGAGTTTGGGAATTTCAATCTATGCCCGCGACCAATGTTGTCAGCAGGATCCGTATCAACAGCAGGTACCGTGGCTGTTGCGGGTACCGTATCAACAGCAGGATCCGTATCAACAGGGGTTTGGGTGGTGGGACTGACAGGTTCGGCAGTAGCGGAGGTGACGGGTATAGGAGAAGGACCGAGCTGCTCTGTTTCGGGTGAGTCGTCGTGATGAATAAGTGGGTCGGTCATAGGGGCAGTATGATCAACCATAGCATTAAATTGATGGAACAATTCTTCATGGAAGATGACATCACGAGAAACAAAAATATTCCCGGTCTCAATATCAAAAACTTTCCAGCCTTTTTTGTTGTGTGGGTACCCGAGAAAAATACACTTCCGACTACGAGGTTCAAATTTATCACCTCTAGATTTTTGATTATGAGTATAGCAAATGCAGCCAAAGGTCTTCATATTTTGGTAAGAGGGGGACACACCAAATAAAATCTCATACGGCGTTTTATGAGCAAGAATTTTGGAAGGAGTGCCATTAATAAGATAGGCAGCAGTAAGAATGCATTCACCCCAAAATTGCTTCGGAAGTTGTCCTTGAAAGAGCAAGGCTCGGGCCACATTAAGAATATGCCGATGCTTGCGTTCAACACGCCCATTTTGCTGAGGTGTGCCCACACAAGAGGTTTGAAACTGAATACCCTGCTGTAAAAAATAATCTGCCATATGATTGAATTCCGTGCCGTTGTCACTCCGCACCACTTTTACCTGTTTCGAAAATTGTGTGTGTACCATTGATAAAAATTGCATAAACACACTAGTAACTTCTGTTTTAGCAAGCAACAGATAAACCCAAACTGAACGAGAACAATCGTCCACAATAGTAAGAAAATATTTAGCACCACAAGTAGAAGGAGCATGATATGGCCCCCAAAGGTCACAGTGAATCAAACTAAAAATGTCGGATGCAATATTCTCACTCAAATTAAAACTTCCACGAGTTTGTTTTGCGCGATGACACACATCACACACCAAGTGTTTATTAACTGAAAAAGAATGACCCAAAGGTAAAAATTGAACCACGTTGCCTCCCGGATGACCAAGTCGTCGATGCCAAAGTTCATAAGACCCAGAAGTGTCCAAAGTATGCACCATCGTAGCCGTATCCGGTGAAGACAAAATAAACAGTCCATCCCGAAGCTCACCAACTCCAATCATCTTCCTCAAAGAACGGTCCTGTATAAGACGTCGATCCTTAGTAAATTGCAACATATAATCATAATCGGCCGTTAGTTGAGAAACGGAAATTAAATGACAAGTCAAATGTGGAATAAACAAGACCCGACGCAAAGTAATAGAGTCATTAATTCGCACGGTTCCCATTTGAGAAGCCAGAATCCGCTTCCCATTCGGCAAACCCACAGCACGAGGAGGTATTACCATACTATCCGTAAACAAAGAAGGGTCACCTGTTACATGATTAGAAGCACCAGTATCGATAATCCAAGAAACACACGTACCAGATAACCGATCGGAAGGAATAGTTTGGAGGGCATTGGCATGGACCGTACCAGAAAAACTTGGCCCTATACCGGAACCCGAGCCTCCACCTGTACCCGACTTCTTGCTGCGACGTAATTCAGCCAAAGTACGGGGCCGACTCCCCCACCAGTCCGGAAACTTTTGACTTTTAATAAAGCAGGAGTTAATATCATGACCATGGACATCACAGTGGGAACAATACAACTTACGACGCTCGGCTTTCTCTTTTTCGCGAATAGCCTTCCATTCATCAGGTGTCCGAGACACATTAGGAACAGCATAAGCAACGATGTCGGTAACGTCAGCAGGGGTGTCGTCCTGAAGGAGACGTTCAGTTTGTAGGGCGGCATGATAGCCACGGTTAAGGGTAGGCAGTGGGGCAAGTTGGAATTGTTGGTTACGGAGGGTCCCATACAAGCTACGGTCTAGACCCATAAAAAACTGGTGTAATCTTTCATTATCGAGACGCTTAAGAGCTCTTCCAGCAATATCACAAGTACATTTACCGCATTCACAAGCAAACGGAGGTTCATGGATGAAAAGCGCATCCCACAGTGATTTTAATTTGCCATAATAATGGGTAACAGACATACCTTTCCGTTGCCGACATTCACCGAGTTCGGTTTTTAAAGAATGAACGGACGTACCATCAACGGCGGCGAAACGTTCTGCCAAGTCACTCCACATAGCAGCGGCATCCTCTACATAAGGAACGCTCTCGAGTACGGTCGGATCAATTGTCACCCGTAGCCAAGAAACGATTGTGCAATGAACAACCTCCCATTGCCCTAATAAGAATGCATCCGTCGGTTTCTTAACCGAGCCATCACAGAAGCCAAACTTTCGACGGGATTTTAACGACATCCGCACCGAACGACTCCAATTATCATAGTTTCGAGAATTGAGAAGAATAGGAGAGAGTTTTAGGTTCGGTAAGTCACCCGAACCAAGGTAGAATGGCGAAAGAGGATCGATTTTGGGGACGGCAGTTTCCGTCTGTGAAGTATCTCCGCCAGTCATGGCAAGGAGAAAAAAAACGATTTTTAGATTTTTAGGGTTTAAACAAGGCTCGATACCATGTTGGAAGCGTGAGACAGTGAAGAGAATAGCAATTGTGTTATCTTATTGATCATCCAGTCATGTATATATAGTAGGATACAAGGATATTGGTACCAAAACAACCTACTGAAAAGTAGGAAACAATCTGCTAAACCTAGGAATTGATCACAAAATAATAGGCTAGAATATTGGGCTTAACCACCCAATATTCTCGTCCAATACTGACATATGACGTTATTACAGAAGTTGTAATTGAGTAAATAACTGCACCTGACTTGTTTGCAAACTTAGAGAGTCTTTATAAGAATAATACACTCACCAATATTAAAGCAACGTTTGTTTGACCTTAGAAGGCTTGTCACTTCAAGATCTTCCTGATAAGTTTAACTATATTTTGATAGAACTATGTAATTAAAATGTTAAGATAGAAGATGACGATAATGCGCTTACTTTGTTGGTTTCTCTATCGTCATTATGTTCGAACTTCGCTCTAACAAAATAATTCCTAAATAATTAAAGAGATATTATTATAGTGCTAGCACCATAATAATGACACAAAAAAATTAAAGGGTTTTTCTATATGGTAACCCCGTGTTCTTTCAATATCTACGTGGTAACCCTACTTTTCAAAGATTACATATAGTAACCCTCAACTCTATTAATACGTATCGGCGTGACCTTTAACTATTTTTTCCGTCAATTTGTCCGTTAAAGTATGTGACGTGGCCAATTGGTTTATGAGATTTTCTACAAGGTAACCCTCTAATTTTTTAAATTTTACAAGATAACCCTACCTTTTTTAGAAATCACACATGCTTAAAAATATAATCCCTTAATTAATATTTTTTTTTAACAATTTTACTAAATTACATTCAAAATTGTCAAATCTACCCTTATTATCCATCAATTAATCTAGTTTTAAAATAAAATTTAGTACGAACTTTGATCGATATAAAAAAATTCCCAATTTTTTTTTTCTAGATGTCAAAGTAAATTAAAAGTGTTGTATATCGAGCATTAAAATAATCAATCCTAAATTTGTTTCATAGGTTTCATCCAATTAAAAAACTTTTATTTTCGAAACCCCATTGATGCCCCAAAACTGGAATATTGTAAGCAACTAACATTGACTCACTTCAATTATTCGACAAATTGGCATATGATTTCTTTGTTAATCAATGAACCCGGTTTTTGGAGAAGTACGATAATGATATATACCTTAAAGAGATGATGATGCCGATAGTTTTTTTTTTTTGGAGTAATTGAGTGAAAAACATGTTAAGAATGAGAAATTGAGAGACTAAGAAAGTGTTTCTTAGAGTGTTTCTTTTGTAAGAAAAAAAAGTACGGTTACCTTGTAGGATTTTAAAAAATAGAGGGTTACCTTGTAAAAAATTTCATAATTTAATTGACCACTGTTAGAGAGTCTAGGGTTTAGTATAAGACGGCTACGGTACAACGGCTATCATTAGGGTTGTGTAATATTTAGGGTTTATTGTAAGGTATTATAAATACCGATCCTTATATGATATCAAGAACACAACAAATATTATCCCTCTATTTCTAACATGGTATCAGAGCCTCGTTCTTGAGGTCTCTAAAAATCGTTTCCGCATTCGTACCGGTGGGTGCCGAAAATTTACACCCACCGGTAGGATATCAATCAAAACCGTTTACTATTTTTGCCAATCACTAAAAAATAAATTTACCTATGTATGATGCATTTTTTCTTTAGCCGTGGGTAAAGTACCAAGGAGTCTCAACATTTCTCACAAATTGTTCAGGAGGTGTTCATAAATCATCCAAAATTGCTGATGAATTGTTGAATTGTTTGTCATTCTGGCAATTGTCAATAGCATCTCCACATAATTTTCTATGGTAGTATCATGCTATCATCATTTCTCAGTGTGCCGAGGAAAGTGAAGAAAAAAAAAAAACTATCTTTTGATACTTGATTTCTAAAAAAAAAAAAAAAATCTACAATTTTAAGCAAGGTGGTACTAAATGACTGGCGTGTTGTTACGCACCAAAATTTGGAGTTCGAAAAGCTTAGCGTTCTCCCAAAAATGAAATTGACGGATAATTTTCAGTTTTGCTGAAATTTGTTTAGGTCCGATTAGTGTTCCTAGCAAATTATTTTGATTTTCGACAAGTCCGAAAAGCTTAACGTTCTTGTTCGAAAAAATTTACTAACGAGTTTGTACTCGTTCATCTTACCAACCTTGCGAAGATAAAGATGATAATGAAGTCAAAGAAGATGAAGATTGATTTTTTTTTAATTGTTTGTGCAAACTCATGGAAATTTTTATCAAAATTACCATGAGTTTGAGGGGGGATGTTAGAGAGTCTAGGGTTTAGTATAAGACGGCTACGGTACAACGGCTATCATTAGGGTTGTGTAATATTTAGGGTTTATTGTAAGGTATTATAAATACCGATCCTTATATGATATCAAGAACACAACAAATATTATCCCTCTATTTCTAACAGCCACATCACATACTTAACGACAACTTGACGGAAAACATAGTTTATGGTCACGTCAATACGTATTAATAGAGTTGAGGGTTACCACATGTTGTGATCTTTAAAAAGTAGGGTTACCATATAAAATTTGAAAAAACACAGATTTACCATATAAAAAACCCCCAAAATTAAATTATTTTAATGAAACAAACTCGAATAATTGTCAATAGGAATAACTCTCAGGTTTAAAGTAGTCACTCCTCTCTTAATCCCTTGACGTTGGATACTTATGACTCACATGTGACATCTTGTGTTTCTCAATCATTGTAGTTACATACTTACATGTAGACCTGACAAAATAAAACCAAACCTGAAAAACTGATCGAAAACATCTGAATTGATTACTGATTGAACACTCGATATGAATAAATTAAATAGTACTCGAACCCCATTTCATCCGAATCGAACCGAACTGACTCGAAATCCACGATAATCCAATGAAAGGCGGCTAGTGTAGTGGTACTGAGTTTGCAATTTAGCCAAGAGGCTTGGGTTCGACTCCCATATTGATCAATTTATGTTATTCGATTTTATTCAGTTTCAAACAATGGTATTCTACTATTTCTTCTTTCGATTTTGCCATTTCTTCTGCTTCTGCTCTTGTTAACATCCTGTTTATCACGAGTCTTAAGAATCGCTATTATTTTTTATTTTTTAGTTAAGATGATGATCAAATTTCTGGTAATTTGGAAGATAATTTGGTTAAACTAGAAGTCGACTTTGGTGTGGAACGATATCCGGGTCTTGAATGGGTAAATTTGTTTAACCAAATATTATGGTAGTGACTTCATTTTATGGAATCCGGCAACCCGTAAGCTGCACAAATTTGAGTCAGATGCGTATTTGAATCGTTTTGATGCACTAAGTAGGCCATATGTAGGCACTGATTTTGGGTATACATCTGCTGTGATGGAATATTAGAGAGAAGCAAAAAGTACTATTGTTCACATTTTTTCTCTTAGGGAAAATAGTTGGAGATAAATTGATTACTATTGTTCACATACAAATATGTTTATCAGATCTAAATGCGAGGATAAGACCACTCTTTAGTATAAGAGATCGAGACACCTATGGAGAAACTAATAAAAAGAGCACTAAGACCTAAATATAATAGCCAAAACGGAGACAAGAATATTTTGATACCGAAAAAAAAACATAAATTAAACTAATTGTCAGAAATGTTCCAATAGTCCTTGACAAGTGACGACAACAAAATACATGACATCAAACAATAAGCGTTAACGCGAATGATATCATGTTGTTATTATACAACGATTACATCTTAGCCTAGTCAATCAACAAATTAGATTTTAATTTTAATTATAATTGACGAATAAAATACTCTAAGAAATTAGGAGCAAGGTTTGGACTTTGTTCAATGATTATGGAACGATAACTTAGTACACCCGGTATAACCAAGATTTCGACATCTTTGACCTTGCAACTTTGAAAAAGTTATGGCATGCATGATCTATCTATTAGTACTAAATTATTAGTAGTATTTTCTTTACAAAAAAACACGATGAAAACTTCAAAGTAATGTATGAATGCGTGGTACTCAACAATTAACCAACAAAAAATTGATAGAGAGTTAAACTTCATCAGACAACTTTTTATCAGACATTACAATTAAAACCAACACAATTGCAATTTGTTGAAGGATTTGAAAAAATGGGAGACAAAGAGCCAAATAATGATAAGAAGGAGCTGCTGACAATTGAGCAACAAAGCTACTTTTTCGATGATCTAATAATCGAAGAAATATTTACAAGATTGCCCATTAAATCGATTCTTCGATTTAAGTCCGTTTCCAAACAATGGTATTCTACTCTTTCTTCTTCCGATTTCACCAAAGCCCACCTTATCAAATCACCCTCGTCTCACCCTTCTGCTCCAGTCGACACCTTGTTTATCCAATGTGGTAAGAATTTCTACCTTTCCTCATGTGATGATGATCAAATTTCGGATAATTTTCAAGATAATTTAGTTAAACAAGACGTTGACTTTGATAATTTTCAAGATAATTTAGTAAAACAAGACGTTTACTTTGGTTACAAGGAAGAACTTATTCGACTAACAGGGTGCTGCAATGGGTTGGTTTGCTTAACTCTAATTCGTGACGACCACTTCATTATATGGAACCCAGCTACCCGCAAAGTGCACAAATATGAGTCGGATGGTTATTTGAATAGTGTTCCCTCTTCATATCGGCATATTGTACTTTATGGATTTGGGTATGTATCTTCTGTCGATGACTATAAATATGTCCGAGTTTTGAATATGTATTGTAGAAAAAAAAGAGGCAGTATTATTCATATTCATATCTTTTCTCTTAAGGAAAAAAAGTGGAGAAAAATTATTTTCGATCATGATATGTTCATTTCTAGTAGCGGAGCTGGAGCACTGCTAGTGAATGAAAAATTATACATGATTGCTGGAACTAGAACGGATTGTAATCGTATCGTTGTCAGCTTTGATTTGGAGCTAGAGAAGTTTGAAATACTTTTCAAGTTAGACCAGTTCGACTATTTAGGAACCATGGGAGGATGTTTGAGCATAAGTAATACAATTAGTGATAACTGGATAATGTACAAACACGAATCGCATACAAAAATAAAAATTGTTTGCCTGCCAAGGGACTTGCGCTTAGACGCGTCCTCTAAAATAATTGGATTTACAAGGGCGGGTAAGTTTTTTGTGACGGCTTCAGGTTATGATATATACGGTCATGGCAAGAATGGAAAACTCGGGTTCATTGACACAGATACGAAAGGTATGCAATATATGAAGATACTTATAAAGGTCGATGAGGATATTAATATTGCACGATATGTTCCAAGCCTTGTTTCGCCTTTTCCAATTTAGATTTACAGTTTTTCAGAGGACAGTTCGTGTTGATAAGGTTCCTCCACTGTTTGCTAGCTCTTTTGTTTGTATATTTTTAAAGCATTGTATGTTCTACTTAAAATCAAGTCTCTAGAAATACCGTTTGATAGTTTTTCATCATAATTTACACTAAGTTCAATAAAATATGGTAATTTTTATAACAGAAAGATAAAGAACAAATAAAAAAATAATAAAGACAATAACGCATAGATTTACGTTGTTTACTAACTGTGTGTTAGATACGTTCATGGCGAAGAAGGGATGAGAGTATTATTAATGTTGATGATTATTTACCGTGTTTCATATTCAGATTTAGAAGTTATGATATGCGTAACTGATAGGGTTAGACTTATATAGTTTATAAAGTAATATTTAAGACCTAATACAGAAAATTTTAGATGGCCCAAAACAGACCATAAACCCCTGTATAGTCACTCAAAGTAGCAACTAAATCAATTCAAAGCACAAGGACAACAATAATTACGCCGCATAAAGTTTCCTAGCTACCTAAGTCTACGTATTACCTGAATAACGCCGCATAAAGTTTCCCTTTTCTCACCCTTCTGCTCCTGTTAACACCTTGTTTATCATGGATGTTACGAATCGCAGTCATTGTTACCTTTTCTCTTATGATGAAGATAATTTGGTTAATCTAGAGGTCGGCTAATAACATATTTTACCGATTTTTAACCCGCATTTTGTATCTTATTTAGTCTAATTAATAACCCGACTTAGTATTATTCACTCACTTTCGGAATAAAATAGAAATTTAGTCGTCTTACGTTAGTTAGTGTCACTTTATATTATTTTTGGATATTGGTACTGCTTTTCTATGTTTTATATTGTAGGTATTAACTCGAGTAAGAAAAGCATGTCGAGACTCGAGACGGATCGGGTCAATGAATGACAAAAAGAAATATAGGCGTGGCCCATCAATTTCTACCTCACACTTGCCTATTCAAACCATTACATTGTTAGCCCTTTCCACTTTAATTTGGGCATGGCACAAATACAACAAAACAAAGAAAAGAGAAGTGGGCTCCACATTTTTGGGGTTGGCTGGGGCAGCAGCCAAAAAGGGGAAGACGGGAAGCAGGAAGAAGGGCAAGAAAGTAGGAGTAGTTTTTAGGGTAGAATTTAGTTTTTATTCTTCCAAAAATCAACCCATTTTCTCTCTTTAATTTTTAGTCTAGATCTAGTTTATCATTTGCATTAATTGTATGAAGAATTTCTCATCTTATTCATCTTTAATTCAAGTTCGGTATAATTTTCTATCCCTCTTCTAATTTATTTAAAGTTGTTGTCTTTATTTATTTATGCAATTTATTAGTTAAAGTTTCATCTTTATTAGTATTCTCATGTTTATAGTTATAATTAGAATAGTTGCTTATATGTTTAATTTTAAATTAGAAACGATTAGTGAGTAGTAATCTCACTAGGGTTCGATTAAACCCCGACTTGTTTATTTACATGATTAGGTCTCGGTTTTTATGAGTTGTTGAATAATCGGTTGAGATTGGTTAAGGGAATTTGTATTGTTGTTTTTGTGTCTTGACCTTCCTCCTTGACCCTTGTCCACCGGTGGGAACCGGGTAGGTTTGGGATTATCGTTATTTCACTTGGCTAGTTTCACCGACTTAGGTTGAACACGGGAGTGGGAACCGAGGTGGGGTGCCTTTGACCTTCAATTAGAAGCCTACCCTTAGGAAAGGGAGGGGATAATTGGGAAATTAGATGCGGACCTAAGAACTTAGACCATCGCTAGGATACCATAGGAGTGGGTTCTAGATGTGTCCTAAGATACCGGTTGCGAACCCGGGAGGGAGGTAATCGGGGCTACTTGTATTGACCGCGAACCCGGGAGGGAGGCGGGAGATACCTTGAGGCGTTTTCCTCTTAAACCGATTGCTTGACAGCTAATTAAAGAGACTTATGAATGTGAAAGAAACTTGTTGGTGGTGTAATTGAGCCCTAGGCCTTTCTTTATTATTTAATCCGTTATTTTTATTACTTGTTTAGTTAGTTTAGTTGACTTATTAGGTTTTTAGCTTATTTACTTAGCCTAATATCGATTCCTTCATGATTTGCGTAGTTAACTTATAATTTAAGACGAACTTGTACTCAATCCTTGACCTCTCTGTGGATCGACCTCGACTACCGCTACTACATTAGCTTAGTTGAGTTTATAAACCGGGGAGGACGACAAAAACCCCCGCGTCATCGGCTTTGGCGTGGAACAATATATGGGTCTTGCAGGGTGCTACAATGGGTTAATTTGTCTAACTGAATATTTTGGTAATTACTTCATTTTATGGAATCCAGCTACCCGTAAGCTACACAAATATAAGTCGGTTGCGTATTTAAATCGTTTTGACGCACCAAGTAGACCATATGTAGGCACGGGTATTGGGTATGCATCTGCTGTCGATGACTACAAATATGTTCGAATTGTGACCGAATATTGGGAAGATGCAAAAAGTACTATTGTTCACATTCTCTCTTAGGGAAAATAGTTGAAGAGAAATTGATTTTGGTCATGACCCTCTCGTAATTTATACACAAGCGGTGCGTGTTGATGAAAAATTATATTGGGCTGCTGACAGTAGCCAAGCTGGTAGTTTAGTTGTTAGCTTTGATATCGAAAATGAGAGGTTCGACATAATTAAGATCAACTGGGTCGAAACAGACATCTTAGGTGTTATGGGAGGGCGTTTGAGCAAGTGCAACATTTGGGGTGACAAGATAATGCATATATTGGAACCCCCCTCAATACTAAAATCTACTTGTCTACCAGAGGGTTTCGGATTAGACATGGCCTCTCAAATGACCGGGTTTACAAAGGCTGACAAGTTTTTTGTGACGCGGTCATTCAGTTATGAGGTGGGTTCCGGGAGTAGAACATTACTAGGGTTGTTTACAATTGCATCATATTTCCTGAGCCTAGTTTCTCCTTTTCCCATGGTAGAGCCATCGAAGGCATAGATACAAATCATACAATGCCATTGTAATCTCTTTATAAATTGGTTAGAACTCTATGTGACTGTGTTGTACCTCCTTAGAGTAATTTTTTACATTTAGATTCATCTTCATTTACTTGCACTAGATCTCTATAGTAAGGCCGTTCAACTATTAATTTATCGACAGACCAACAACTCAGTACACTCGGTATAACGAAGAACTTTTCGTTGCTGACCTTGCCACTCTGAATTAGTATTTTCTTTATAAAATAACTCACGAAGAAAACTTCAAGGAAATGCGCGAATGACACACTACAAGTTTGAACCAACACATTTGTAGTTTACACAATTTCAATTCCTTGAAGGATTTGAGAAAATGGGAAACAAGCAGCCAAATAATGCTAAGAAGGAGCTGGTGATAAGTGAACAACAAAGTTACTTCTTGGATGATCTGATTATCCAAGAAATACTTTCACGATTGCCCATTAAATCGATTCTTCGATTTAAGTCAGTTTCCAAACAATGGTATTCTACTCTTTCTTCTTCCGATTTCACCAAGGCCCACCTTATGAAATCTTCCTTGTCTCACCCTTCTTCTCCTGTAGACACATTGTTTATCAAATGTCGTAACAATTACTACCTTTCTTCATGTGATGATGAACACATTTCTAATAATTTTCAAGATAATTTAGTTAAACTAGACGTTGACTTTGGTGTCGAGGAAAAACGTATTCGACTCACAGGGTGCTGCAATGGGTTGATTTGCTTAACCCCAGTTCCTGAGAACTACTTCATTATATGGAACCCGGCTACCCGCCAAGTGCACAAATACGAGTCAGATGGTTATTTTAATCGTGCTAATTTTTCAGATTGGCCTAGTGTGAGCATAGTTCGTGGATTTGGGTATGCGTCTTCTGTTGATGATTATAAATATGTCCGATTTTTATATAGGACGGGTGGAAAAGAAACAGGTAATATTGTTCATATCTTTTCACTTAGGGAAAAAAAGTGGAGAAAAATTGATTTTGATCATGATGTTGTCTTTGCTGTCTTTCCTAAAGGAGAAGCAGTGCTGGTGAATGAAAAACTGTACATGATTGCTACTGCCGGAATTGTTGTTCCTCGTGACGTCATTGTTAGCTTTGATTTGGGACTTGAGAGGTTTGAAATAACTAAGTTCAATATAGAATGGTTAGGCTTTATTGGACTCATTGATGGATGTTTGAGTATAAGTAATTGTTATGAAGGTAGATATGAGAGGTTAATGCGCATACCGGAATCTCCTACAACAATGAAATCTATTGGTCTGCCAAAGGGGTTGCGCTTGGACATATCCTCTGAAATGATTGGGTTTACGAGGACTGGCAAGTTTTTTGTGACGGGTCCAGTTAGTGATGATGACTTTTGGGATATGAAGAGTAGAGCACTGGCGTTGGTAGACACTTGTACGACACCTATGCAGTACTCGATGCTTATGATAGGCGTTGAGGGGGTTAATATTGCACGATATGTTCCAAGCCTTGTTTCGCCTTTTCCAATTGAGGAGCGGTCCGGGGTATATAGTTAGAAGACAGTACATTGTGTTATTATGATTAACCTATTGTTTGCTTCCTAGCTCTTTGCTTGTATCTTTTTACCCCACTGTATATATGTTATACTTAAAATCAAGCCGGTAGAAAGACCATTTATCGACTATAATCTATCTTCAAACTATGATTGTTAATCCAATAATCCGCATAAGATTGTTTGTATACCGTGCCTTCTTGATGTTCAATTAGTTCGTTTAACAAGTCTTGGTGGTTAGTGATTTATGTACTGGTTGTCGTGGTCGTTGTAGCTTATTAAGTTCAGATGCTTAGTTTTTCCATAAGTTATACTCCGTATCTAAACTCATGTAGTAGCTGATACTCGGGCAATTCAGCACGACCTGTTATTCTCCGACTCTACCATTTCCAAACTAATAACACACGACCTTCAACGACGGTGCCAGGATTACACTTTATGGGAGGCTAAAGCATAATTGAAAATTTTAACTCAAAACTTCGAAGGACTAAGTGCTAAGAAGGGTTCGACATATATCTCGTAAATATACCCCTCGCCTCGCAACTGATGGACTTACAATTCGTGAAAGCTATGTACACCGTAAAGATAATGGCATACATGATCTAATAAGCTTATTTGTCTATTAGTATTAGATTATCAAGTTGTCAATAAAATGAGAGAACGAAAACTTTAAAGTAATGTTTGACACACAACAATTAACCAAATGAAAAATGGAAGAAATTTCAACTCAAATACAGAGGAAAAAAATGGAGATGGAAAGTCAATGCAAGGATGAACAAGAAGTACTACAATCAAGAGACTTGCCATTCGATTTGGTAACTCAAAACATATTAACAAGATTACCTATTAAGTCCATGGTTCGATTCAAGTCCGTTTCCAAACTCTGGTATTCTACTCTCTCTTCTTCTTATTTCGCTTTCCACCACTTCCAAATTCCCGACCCTGCAACCGTGCAATCTTTGCTCATTCGATCTGACAAAAAATTCCAAATTATGTCTTACGAAAATGATGAAATTAACTTGATCAATATAGAGGTTGACTTTGATGTAGGTAATGAGTATAATGTTTTGGTGGGGTCTTGTAATGGGTTGGTCTGTTTAGGATCGACTCTTGGTCGGTTTTTCATTTTATGGAATCCAATAACCCGCGAATTTCTCAAATACTTTGAGCCTGAGATTTGTAAGTTTGCTACCAAAGAGTGTATGGTCAGTTGGGGATTTGGGTACGTTTCTGAGGTTGATGACTACAAGAGTGTTCGGATATATGTCGATGTGTTTTCTACATTTAGAGTTGATGTCTACTCGACAAGGTTTAATAAATGGAGAAGAATCCACGAAGAGGTTTCTCGTAATTTCTCCGATGGGATGGTAGATAGTCATTTACATAGACCAGGGGTGTTGGTTAACGAGACTCTATACTGGACAGGCAAAGAAAAGTCTCCCATCCTCGCCTTCGATTTAGCATCTGATATGTTGTTCATTTTTCCTAAACACGAGTATTACGCACCTTCTTCACTCATTAATTTTACAGATGATGATGATGATCATTTCGAATATCGTGGTGCGTTGTTATGTGTTGTAAATGGGTACTTATCAATGTATTGTAGACTTCTTATAAATGGTGGAGATCTTATAACTATTTTCACAAGTCCGGGAGAAGCGGAACATATTTTTATTTCTAGGGACGGGATAGGCCCGCTATATTATGACAACTTAATTGGATCTCCGGGAAGCGACAAGATCTTCACACAATCTTATGATTTTCATGGTGATGCACCGTGTTTAGGGGTGGTTGATATAAATTTGGAGACATCGGAGAATTGGAAGCGAACACCAATGATGATCCTCGAAAAAAGTCGGAGAAGTGAGATTGTTAGTTATTATGCAAGTCTCATTTCACCAAATATGCTTATGTCATGTTATAAGGACGCCTGAGGACAAGGATTCAAACATCCCAACTATGCTTCTTTGCATTGTTACTGTTTTTAGATGAATTTGTATGTAAGTCATGTATTTGCGTGGGTAAGGTTGTGATACGAAAATTTGCGGAAGCGTTTTAAAAGAGAAAAGACTAATAATAAAATAAAGGATATTTGCTTTGAATTCCGTCAAGAACTCAAAACAATGGGATATTTGCTCGAACTAGACCTATAATTCGAACAATGATGAACTATAATCAAGACGTATTGATTACATTTCGAGTTAGTGTTTGAAAACGCGTCAAACAATAACAAGGGACTGATTGAAACTCGACAATCAAAAGTTTTTCTTTAATTCATTCTTGTGGTTCTCTTCTTATTCCATGCCAATGCTTAAATAGCCAAAACAAGACCATGAAAGGTCATTACAATCCCAAAATTAACTAGCTAATTAAAGGGAATTAAAACTAGGTAATTACTACTAAATACTACTAAATAAATTACCAAATAAATCTAATAATTAAATAGGGCATTAACCCTTTTATTAAACAAAATAAAATAAGCTGAAAGTGTCTTCAATTCTTTTGGAGATCGTTTGTATTTTACGAGCAAGATTTTCGTACCATCCAATGAAGCTCTCACGTTCAATGAAAGCTCGAAATACATTTAATTATTCTCGAGAATGATTAAACTGATTTCTGACTTTCAATGAACTCGTTCCTTCATTGACCCACAACCCACTCGTATCATACTCCCCTTCTTCAAAAAGAATTGCCCCAATTCTTGTACCTACTAATGTCGAGATAAGGGTTAGTATTTTGATACGTGTGCCTTTCCCTTTTTTTTTTCGGATGAATAGTACCGGACAAATGTTTTTTTTTTCTGATGAACAGTACCTGGACGAAAACAGTAATTTTTTTTTTGTTCCGGATGAACAGTATTGGAAAGATAGGTTTTATTGAGAAATTGCATAATAATTATGAGATACAAGATGTCTATTTATACTAATAATAGAGTTCTATGTTTCCTAATCTAATTAAGGAAATACAATATTATAATAATAATAGTTTTCCTAAATAATATAAGAAACATAATTAGGAAGTGTAGTATCTAGGAAAGTCTAGTAAGGCTAGGTAATATCTCCAATACGCTCCCGCAAGACGGACGATCGGAGAGCAAGTGCGGTCTTGGACAAGATGAATTATGCCAAGGTGGTAGTTAGAATGATGATGTGCTTAGTAGCGTTGTCGATGATGGTAGGCATGCTGAACTCACCAATTTTTTTTTTTTGGTGGGTGACCGAAAGGGTTGTGGTCAAAGTTGATGATAGGATTGTGGCTAGGTTTGGTGGCCGGCAGGGTTGTGGCCATGTTGTGTTGATGGCTCGAAGGGTTGTAGCCATAATTATAGTGGTGAGTTTGTTTAAACTTTGTGGTGGCCGAAAGGGTTGTGACCATATTGTGTTGATGAATCGAAGGTTGTAGCCATAATTTTAGTGGTGAGTTTGTTTAAACTCATGTGGTGGCCGAAAAGGGTGGTGGCCATAAACATAATACTTGATTTGATGCAATCCCCAAGGTGGTGGCAGCGGAAGGAGAGTTGTGGATATAATCCGAACAAAGTCGGGTTTTGGATAGAGTCCGAACAAAGTCGGGTTTTGGGTGGGTGTTTTTAACTTCCAGCCTAAGGATCTACTCCGAGGCGTTACCCTCTATCAAGAGCACTAGGCTCTGATACCATATTAGAATTATAAGAAAGGTTTTAATTGTATTAGAATTGCATAATAATTATGAGATACAAGATGTCTATTTATACTAATAATAGAGTTCTATGTTTCCTAATCTAATTAAGGAAATACAATATTATAATAATAATAGTTTTCCTAAATAATATAAGAAACATAATTAGGAAGTGTAGTATCTAGGAAAGTCTAGTAAGGCTAGGTAATATCTCCAATATATTGGGAATATTACCTAAGTCAAGTCGAGTTTCCGTCTTGCTAGACTTTCTTAATTACTACACTTCCTAATTATGTTTCTTATATTATTTAGGAAAACTATTACTATTATAATATTGTATTTCCTTAAATAGATTAGGAAACATAGAACTCTATTATTAGTATAAATAGACATCTTGTATCTCAATTATTATTATGCAATTCTAATACAATTAAAACCTTTCTTATAATTCTAATATGGTATCAGAGCCTCACGCTCTTGAGGCCTAAAAACAAATTTCCGCTGCCTCGCCGGTGGGTCGATAATGATAAAACACCCACCGGCGGGATTTGACTTTCGCTAGCTTTCTCTTATGTACACAAATAAAGTTTCCTCTCTTTGAACGCTATAAAAAAAAAAAAAAAAACAAAGCAAAATTCTCTCAATCTCCGTGAGTATACAACTATGATGTATTGACATCAAAGTTGGGTAAGATACTTCTCTCAACATGTCATCCTTCATAAAAATTCACGTACAATGATGAATTGGTAGTATGTAGACTTTGACACGATCCAAGTGCTTATCTACCCATATTCGAGTAAACATCTATACCACTGACTCTCCTCGTGTCGTGAGACGAGGTCTATTATCCGATCAACCCTACTTCTCCAAAACAATAAAAAAAAAACATAAGAAAAAAAAAGAAAGAAAAATCGGCTCTTGTGCCACCCACCTCCAAAATTTGTGCCTTTGTGGCCGCCCGAATTTGTGCCCTTGTGGCCACCCACCTCCAAAATTTGTGCCTTTTTGGTCACCCGAATTTGTGCCCTTGTGGTCACCCACCTCAAAAATTTGTGCCCTTATGGCCACCCGATTTTGTGCCCTTGCGGCAGCCCCTCAAAACACCCATCCAAAACCCGACTTTGTTCGGACTCTACCCAAAACCCGACTTTTTTCGGACTCTATCCAAAACCCGACTTTGTTCGGACTCTATTCAAAACTCGACTTTGTTCGGACTCTACCCAAAACCCGATTTTTTTTTCGGACTCTATTCAAAACCCGACTTTGTTCGGCCTACACCCAAAACCCGACTTTGTTCGGCCTTATAACTCTCCTTCCGTTGTCACCACTTGCAACCAAGTAATATGTTTATGGCCACCACCGTTTTAGGCCACCACAAAGTTTAAACAATGCAAACTCACCACTATATTTATGGCTACAACCCTTCGAGCCATCAACACAACATGGCCACAACCCTTTCGGCCATCAAAATATCGCAGCAATCCGATCATCAACTTTGACCACCACCCTTTCGGTCACCCATCAAAATATATTGGCTAGCTCAGCACAACGTTACCAAGCGCATCATCATTCTAACTATCACCTTGGCATAACTCATCTTGTCCAAGACTGCACTTGCTCTCCGATCGTTCGTCTTGCGGGAGCGTATTGGGAATATTACCTAAGTCAAGTCGAGTTTCCGTCTTGCTAGACTTTCTTAATTACTACACTTCCTAATTATGTTTCTTATATTATTTAGGAAAACTATTACTATTATAATATTGTATTTCCTTAAATAGATTAGGAAACATAGAACTCTATTATTAGTATAAATAGACATCTTGTATCTCAATTATTATTATGCAATTCTAATACAATTAAAACCTGTACCCGGACAAAAACAGTAAATTTTTTTTTTTTTTTTTTTTGAACTTCCACACTTTGAAAAACAAGTTACTAGAAGGTGCTCTAGAGATCAAAACCGATTAACCCTCGAACTACCTCGCTCGAGTTTAATCCTTGAATTTCAATCGCAATTAGAATTTCAACACTTGAATTTGGTGCTCCTAGGACCGTCTTGAATTTAAGGAAATCAAGAGCCTAGGCTCTGATACCATATGATACGAAAATTTGCGAAAGCTTTTTAAAAGAGAAAAGACTAATAATAAACTAAAGGATATTTGCTTTGAATTCCGTCAAGAACTCAAAACAATGGGATATTTGCTCGAACTAGACCTATAATTCGAACAATGATGAACTATAATCAAGACCTATTGATTACATTTCGGGTTAGTGTTTGAAAACGCGTCAAACAATAACAAGGGACTGATTGAAACTCGACAATCAAAAGTTTTTCTTTAATTCATTCTTGTGGTTCTCTTCTTATTCCATGCCAATGCTTAAATAGCCAAAACAAGACCATGAAAGGTCATTACAATCCCAAAATTAACTAGCTAATTAAAGGGAATTAAAACTAGGTAATTACTACTAAATACTACTAAATAAATTACCAAATAAATCTAATAATTAAATAGAGCATTAACCCTTTTATTAAACAAAATAAAATAAGCTGAAAGTTTCTTCAATTCTTTTGGAGATCGTTTGTATTTTACGAGCAAGGTTTTCGTACCATCCAATGAAGCTCTCACGTTCAATGAAAGCTCGAAATACATTTAATTATTCTCGAGAATGATTAAACTGATTTCTGACTTTCAATGAACTCGTTCCTTCATTGACCCACAACCCACTCGTATCAGGTTGTCTCATACAAAATCTTGTATTCTACATTTCTACTCCCTCCGTCACGGTCAATTGTTGTCCTATTCCTTTTTAGGGTGCTTTAGTCAATTATCGTTCTTTCTATATTTGGAAGTTATTACATGAATAATTTGATCACCCAATGAGACTGTTGTCCACTTTTCATCCACTAAGTGGAACTACAAATGACTCCCCACTCTTTTCTTGGTCTTTGTGTCAAAATAAATGGACAACAATTGACCGAAACGGAAGGAGTATGATATAGTATTTCATTGTTTCTATTGCGAACGGGTTTTAAACTTCAGACTACAAATTTCTAACTTGTTCGGAAATTCCTTTGGGATATCTCTAATGTCATTGGAGCTTTGTTTTTTTTCCCTGAAAAGTAAATATTCACATTGTATTTGCGCGGGTAATAAAATACCCGACTTTATGACCAGTTTACGACATTCATGTTTACTCTCTTGAGGTGGATTGACAGCTAATGGCTTCATGTCTCTATACTCGATTATCTGAAAGGATGAGATGAATTGGTCCTATTTGGGGATCGACCTAAAGTTATCATAAGTTACACAACAGTGAAAAGGGAGTAGAATATATGATAGTGGAGTGATTGTATTATTATTGAATTGTATGATGTGATAATAATAAGAATACATGATACTCATTATATACTGTCCAAATCTGAGGCTGTCTAAGTAGAACATTGGGGTTAGTTTACAAGGGTACAAACCTATGCAATACTCGATGCTTATAAAGTCCGAAGATTGGATTAATATAGCACAATATATGTTCCGAGCCTTCCTTCGCCTTTTCGCGTCGAGGAGCTGTTTCGCCTGCTTGAGACATTGAGTATTATGGTTAAACACTTAAGACTATTGTTGTGCTCCGTGTTATACTTATCTTCTAAAGACAATTTACGATCTACCGAAAACTCAAGTCTTTTATAAAGCCTTTCGTAGTCACGATCTTTTCTTGTAAAATCACAATTTATTTCTACTCATCACTCATGTTAGGGAACCACCGGATAGAGTTGTTCAACGATGCCGGCCAGCCCTGCCAAGTGGGCTAGTTTTTGTGACACAGCCAACCCGGTGTGATGGCCGGGACGGGCTAGTGCCAAAACTCTTCAGCCCAGCCCGGTCCCAACATTAAAAAAAAAAGAGCACATAAGCCCGGTCCGAGCCAGTCTTGATGCGCTAAGTAGCAAGATGGACTCGAGCTAGACGAAATTGGCCCAGCTCGGTCACAACTTCGGCTGTGCCAAGAGTGCAACCCTCCAGCTCGGAATTTATATTACATTCCCACTTTTTTTAAATGCCGCTCCAAAAATACTGGTTTATTGGACCGGAATATAATATAATTTTAAGAAAAAAAATCAAATAATAATAATTCCAGTATTTCCGGTCCAAACCGGTCTAAGACCCGACCGGACCAAAAACCAGAATCTTAAAAGATGATGGACCATAGATCGAACCGGAGTTTGCACACCCATACATACCATAACATAATCTAGGTGAAATAAAGAAATAACTCATATTTCTTTCATAAAACTCATTTCTCATATTCATGTCCTTATAGGACTGATATTATAATCTGATTGTATTAATATGTGACCTCATAAAATTATATTATTTGTCATTAATCTAATCTTATTGTAACTAATTACCATAATTAATCAAGAATAAGTAATTATAATTTTACATGTTATTTTTCCTCAAACTTTTGTACGATTTCTATTATGATTTGTGTCCGTTGAGATTTCTATCAAATGTCATCCGAGAACGATTCTGTCAAGAAGTCATCTCAACCAAAAGATTAAGCTGCAATGATGGTTAGAGTCTCCGTGATCTCTTAGTCATAGTGGCTCTGATACAATGTCAAGAAAGCATTTCTACCAAAAACTTAAGATGATAGTTGGAGTCCTAAGATCGGTTTCGTACTCTACCATATTCATCTCTTTCTCATAAAGCTCAAGTTTGGTGTCATTTTTCATATTTTGAAGCAGCAAATTGACATTTTTTACACGACCTTGCCATTCGTGATCACAAATTCTCATTTAACACAAACACGGTCCGTTTTAAGATTAAGAAGGGTCAAATATATACTGAATCATGCACCCTACTTGCTATCTAAAAAATATCAAAAAATTTGTCTTTATTACTAACATGTGTTAGTATTTGAACCGTCTTATGCTTAAGATGAATAGTGTCAATCTTAAGAAAGACTTACTAATTCATTATAATTATGCCTTCCTATTAAATTATAATGTATTCATGCTATTACAAAAGAATTACGATGAAAAAAAATTTCTCTCGAATACTCAACCAAACAAAATTGAGACAATTTCGAATTGCAAGACATGGGGAAAGTGAGCTTCCATTTGATGTAATAAGTGAGATGATATTAACAAGATTACCTGTCAAATCCATTCTTCGATTCAAGTCCGTTTCCAAACTCTGGTATTCTACTCTCTCGTCTCCTCGTTTCGCTTCCGCACAATTGAAACTTTTTAACCCTTCAACCACACAATCCTTGCTCATGATGGAACATAAAAACAAATTCCAGATTTTGTCGTATAAAGACGGTGATCAAAGACGTCAAACGGATAAGAAATGTAAAATTGAGTGGGTCAACGAGAATGTTGACTTTGATGTAGGTAAAGAAAGTATGAATTTGGTGGGCACTTGTAATGGTTTGGTTTGTTTCGGATTGTTGAGTCCTCCGCAGCGGGCTTATAGAATTAGGTGCATGAGACCGGTTCACAAGCAAGTGAGGTTCCATCCTAAAACCAATTGGTGTTAGGAGGAGTAGCCCACTTACTTATAAAGTAGCCCCTTCACTTGTATTCTACCAATGTGGGATAGTGCCCCTCACACACATATGGGAAGAGAACTCAACAATCTCCCCCTTTCACATGTGGGTGTGCTGCAACTCCCCCTCACTTGGCGCTACTCCGCACTCGACACAACCCCGTGTCGGGCCAACCAGGCTACTCCGCACGATGCTACTCCGCATCTCTGGTCGACCAAGGGTGAGAGTCCAGCGGTGGTGCTACTCCGCAACCACGACGCTACTCCGCGTCATCTCGAGCACCATCACCACATCGCACCTTGCGGTCCCAAGCCGAACCGTCGGCTCTGATACCATTTGTTGAGTCCTCCGCAGCGGGCTTATAGAATTAGGTGCATGAGACCGGTTCACAAGCAAGTGAGGTTCCATCCTAAAACCAATTGGTGTTAGGAGGAGTAGCCCACTTACTTATAAAGTAGCCCCTTCACTTGTATTCTACCAATGTGGGATAGTGCCCCTCACACACATATGGGAAGAGAACTCAACACGGATCATTTTCGGGTTGTTTATTCGTTATATGGAATCCGATAACAAATGAATTTTTCAAATATCGAGATTCTGAGATCTCTAAATTTGCTTCCGAGGGGCTTTTGGTCAGCTGGGGATTTGGGTATGTTTCTTCCGTTGATGACTACAAAGTTGTTCGGATATGTAGAGGAGACATGAGCGCTTTTACTAGGGTTCATGTCTACTCTACAAGGTTTAATAAATTTAGAAGAATCGACGACGATGATGATTCTCATAATTTCTCTGGTTTGAGGAAAACGGATTACTTATTAGTTCATGGGGTGTTGGTTAATGAGACTCTATATTGGATGGATCACGCCCCACGGGTTGTCCCATCTAAAGCAATATGGCTGCCAAGGGAAATTCTATCGTTCGATTTAGCAACCGAGACATTCGACACGTGTCCTCACCTCGAGGTGAGCACAGTACCTTCAATAAGAAACTGTACAGGTAAGGACGCTTTTACTGATATGCTGTTATGTAACGTTAATGGGTGTTTGTCTAAGTTTGGGAGATCTATCAGAACCGGTAACGATATTTTAACAATATTAAAAAGGCCCGGGGAGACGGAACAAGTCATTTTTCCGTCATCTTTGGTTGGGAGCTGCGCAGTCAACTTAATAGGATTCACTGGAAGTAACAAGATCTTTACAGAATGTCATACACGGAGCGATCATCCACCGTATGTACTTTTAGTGGTTGTCGATCTAACTTCCCCGCCTTTAGAGCATATACCATTGAAGATCCTTGAGTTATGGAGGAGAAGGCATATTGCTAAATATTGTGCAAGCCTTATTTCACCCCATGCCTGTGTTAGGGGACTCGCGGCTACGAGTATTTGAACATCTAATATTTGTTTTTGATTGTATCATTGAATTGAATGTTGTGATGAATGTAATAATTTTTTGTTTATTTTTTGTTTATATTTTGTGATTTGTGATGAATGTAATAATAGGAATACATGAGACCTGTATTGCGTATTACTCCGTATATGAATATCTCCAATAAATGGGTTGCGTTTAGCCATGTTCTCAAAATTAATCGGGTTTACGAGGACTGCCAAGTTCTTTGTGACGGTTTGCACAAATGGTTAAATGTGTTGGAAAAATAAGGAAAATGCAGGTTTTTGGGCAATGGGGAGGAGGAAGAAACAAGAAAAACGACAATGCACTGGTCAATTTGCGACGGACATACCCCTTTTCTCGGTGGAACTTTTCGTCGCTAAATGTCTATTCTTTTGTAGTGACAAAAATATACTCAGCAATATAAACTGATGATTTTCATCATCTTAGTTGCGTCACCTAAACATGACGAAACCAAGGTGCTCTAAATCAAATATGTATCGAGAAAGACGACCTTAAAACAATATAAACCGATTGACACAACTTGGGAAAGGTCAAATCCCAATTTGTACAGATTTTATACGAGTAATTTTTCTACCAAAAGGTTGAAGTACACATGACCACGCCACTCATGATAGTTAATTAGTTATTGTCCACAAAAGAATACGATGAAAACTTCAAAGTAATGCTTGACAATCAACATGTAACCTACAAAAAACATTGAAGGAACGTCAATGGTAGTATAGACTAAAAGAAAAGCAGAGATGGAAGGTCAAAACAAGAATGACAAAGATACAATACACCAAATAGAGTTAAGAGAGCTGCCATTTGATTTAATAAGCGAGATGATATTAACATTTCAGTGGCGGACCGAGGGGTGCGCACAGCACCGCACGTGCGCACCCTCGGTTGGCGGATTTTTTTTTTATATTGAAAAGCTGAGTAATTAAAGTTAAGTACAATATCGGCTCTTTAGTAAACACTATAACTCAAGTGGCCCAGCGGATAAGCAAATGGTATAGAAGTGGAAGGTAGTGTGTTCGAATCCCCTTAGTTACAGTTTTATCTTTTTAGTAGAAACCCCAATTTTAATCTAGAACGTGCTTTTTCACATACGGATTTTACTTTTATCACATACGGATTTTACAATTTTACTTTCGTCAGTTTTGTCACTTTTTTTCCTCCCTTCTCTCATCCCCACTTCACCATCAATACCACTTCCATTTATCACCTCCGGTCAGTCCAGTTGTTGACTGACCTCGCTTGGCCCGACCTCAGCTACCCAAGTTTGTTATTTGGAGTTTGCCATTTGGACTACGAGCAAATTACACCAATTTGAGTAGAGTTTCATTATTTCCAGATTTGAATATCCGTCAATTTCTTCCATTTGTTGTTATTGGGTGATTTTATATAGACCAGAACATAAAAGTTTCATGTCTTCATGAAATCAAATCATATACTGTTAGCACGCAAAAGATTGAGGGGAGATCTGGATAATGAGATTACCAAAGATTATTAGTTGAAGATGGATTGACTTACGCATTTTCCTCCGTCCTAAAGAAAACAGTTCCCTCGACATATTAGGTTTAGGAAAACGGTATGATATGAAAAGTTAATGAAAAAATGTACGTGAAAGAGTAAATCCGTATACGAAAAAGTAATTCTAAATCCTAGGGAATTAAATTATAGACTTGTAATTTGAGGTTCTTTTTCATTTGTGGCATGTTGTTTACTACTACAAGTAAGACGAAGTTAGATATTTAAGCATTTGGTTATATTTTTACGTTTTTTTTTCAATTGTGCACTCCCATGTTAAAACCTCTGGGTCCGCCACTGATTAACAAGATTGTCTATCAAATCCATTGTTCGATTCAAGTCCGTTTCCAAACTCTGGTATTCTACTCTCTCTACTTCTCATTTCGCTTTCTCACATTTGAAATTTCACCAATCGTCAACCACGGAATCCTTACTCCTACGAAATGACAACAAATTCCAGATTATGTCTTACGAAAATGGCGAGATTGACTTGGTCAACCTAAAGGTGTTGTATATTAAGGGACTGTATAAAGTGAAACAAACAGGATGAATTTTTGAAGATTGGTGCTTGGATAAATGTAGAGTCGCAAAGGACTGCTCTCCTTAGAAAGTATTTCGCCCCTTATAAGCCTAAGGTTACCACGAAATCAATCCTAGGATAAAACTACACCGACCTTTGAATCTTAGGCTACAAACAAAGAAAACTTTTTCTGTTTTGTAAGATTAGTAGATAGTAGAAATCTTAAAATTTTTTTGTATTTGATTATGATGTACTTCCTTCTATTTATAGAAAAGTTTTGTACCCCATGACATATCAGTCAAAAGCCATGTATTGGATTTCAATGAACAAGAACATTCTGTTTCATGCGAAACAGAACAAGCGCGCAAAAGCGAAACAGAGCAAGTCACCAGAAATAGAGAATCAGTCGATCGACTGATAAACTACTCGATCGAGTAAAACCAAGAGCTCGATCGAGCAGGTCGAGTAAGAAAAGTACTCGATCGATCGAAATCAGAACTTGCAAACTTTGATTTAGTCGATCGACCAGAATTTCAGTCGATCGACTAAATCTCAGTTCATCGATTTGAGATTTTGTCTCAATGCGTCTTTTCATATTATATCTTATATTCCGTACATCCCGTTAGCTCGATAATTGATTTATATACGAATGTGTACTCCACACTCCCAATCCATATTATAACGTTACGAGCTTCCGTATGATTTCTACACCATATCCAATTATACTTAAATGATTGATGACACTTAAATCACCAACATTCCTCCCCCATTTAAGTGTAATCCTTGATTCGTTTTTAAACACCTACTAACCATCAATTTGCGCATCAATGAAAATGTCACGAAGATTGAATTTCCACCTAGTAAAATGCACGATTCATATACTCTAGTAAAAAGGGTGTCTCTAAGGATTGAACCCTTGAACATATTGAATACATGAAGGCAAAATACACACAAACTATTTTAACAAATAAAGTTATATACTGATACTTATTACAAGCCTAGTATCCTAATCCTTTCATGAGCGTATAGAAGCCTTGAGTCCAAAAGCTTCCGAAGTCGGCTATACTTCACGTCTCACATAGGTGAATTCTTTTATCATGTACCTGCAAGTACACTTTTTCAAAGAACTCATTAAGAAGATAACACTTCATCCATATCTTACAGCAGGTCCAAGTACATACCTTTGGGATAAACTTTGATGTACTTCAATCTCAAGTAAAGAGCCTTCCACATTGAATTCTACCTCTAACATTGTATTAGAGGGGAATTGGGTATCCCAATACCTAAGGTTTAATGGACTTTAAACCCATCCCTATTATCGATTTTTCCACTAAATGCCTTGCCAAGCTTTTAGTTAAATGATCTGCAAGATTTTGTTGTGATCTTACAAAGTCCACCGAAATTACTCCATGGGAAATTAATTCTCGTACAGCACTATGTCTTACACCGAGATGTCTTGATTTCCCATTATATATTTGACTATATGCTTTAGCCAATGTTGCCGCACTATCACAATGTATTGATATAGGTGCCATCGGTTTAGGCCATAGAGGAATTTCATACATTAAATTCTTAAGCCATTCTGCCTCTTTTCCAGCTGCTGCCAAGGCTACAAATTCAGATTCCATAGTGGATGTCGTAATACATGTTTGTTTCTTGGAAGCCCATGAAATGGCGCTTCCTCCAAGCAAAAAGACCCAACCACTAGTTGAAGAATGATCTTCAATATTGGTAATCCAACTTGCATCTGAATAACCTTCTAGCACCGAAGGATTCCCATTATAAGTTAATGCAAAGTCCTTTGTATTCTTAAGGTACTTTAAGACACGCATTACCGCGCTCCAATGATGACTACTCGGATTGCTAGTGTATCTACTCAACCTTCCAACTGCATATGCAATATCTGGTCGAGTGCTAGTCATAGCATACATTAAGCACCCAATTATTTGAGAGTACTTTAACTGTGACACTGGCAATCCTGTATTAGGCATTAATTTAATATTTGCTTCCATTGGTGAATGAGCAATACTGCTATTCTCACAATTAAACTTTTTAAGTACTTTCTCAATGTAATGAAATTGTGACAAGGATATTCCAAGATTAGTTCTTCTAATCTTAATTCCTAATATTACATCTGCTATGCCTAAATCTTTCATAGCAAAACTCGATGAGAGAAATGACTTTGTAAGATCGACTTGTCTTTGATCCGTACCAAAGATTAACATATCATCGACATATAAACAAATGATTACACCATTGCCGGATTTATCAAATTTGCTATATACACATTTGTCTGACTGATTAAGTTTATAACCATTAGACAAAATCACTTCATCAAACTTATGATGTCATTGCTTTGGTGCCTGTTTAAGTCCGTACAAGGACTTTACCAATTTGCAAACCTTATGCTCTTGTCCGGGCATAATGAAACCTTCCGGTTGTTTCATGTAGATTTCTTCTTCCAAGTCACCATGTAAGAACGCTGTTTTTACATCCATTTGGTGTATTACCAAATTATATATAGAAGCAATTGCTATTAGCAATCTTATGGTAGAAATTCTAGCAACCGGTGCATATGTATTAAAGAAGTCGATTCCTTCTTTTTGCCTAAAGCCTTGAATAACCAATCGAGCTTTAAATTTGTCGATAGTACCATCAACAAGTGTCTTTTTCTTAAAGATCCATTTACAACCTAAAGGTTTACATCCCTTTGGCAAATCTGAAAGAACCCATGTATTGTTGCCCATTATGGAATCCATTTCATCATTAATGGCTTCCTTCCAAAATGCAACATCTTGAGAAGCCATTGCTTCTTTAAATGTTCTAGGATCTTCGTCTATGTTATAACAATAAGCATATTGAAGTCCTAACTCGTTCCTTGACCCTTCTACTAAATAAGTTTGGAAATCGGATCCGAACTCTTTCGGTTTTCTTCCTCTCTTACTTTTCCGAGAACCTACACGAACAACTTTAGAAGAGTCGATCGATATAGAACTTTGGTTGATCGAATCATTTCTGTGATCGATCGAGTTATTTCCTTGGTCGATCGAGTGGATTCTCTGCTCGATCGAGTGGTTTCTCTGCTCGATCGAGTGGTTTCTCTGCTCGATCGAGTGATTTCGCATCTGGTCGATCGACTGGTTTCTTTGGTCGATCGACACATTGTTTAGTCGATCGACTTTTCCACGTTGCTGCATTTCAACGTTGTTATTTGGCACTACGTCTTTAGGCCTCTTCATCGATGTAAATCGATCCTCATCAAAGATGGCATCTCTTGACTCAATTACGGAATGGATTGCAATCGCATGATTGGGTTCTATCACATAGAATCTATATGCTTTTGAATGACTTGCATAACCAATAAATATACAATCGATTCCTTTTTCTCCTAAAGTTTTCCTCTTAGGATCGGGTAGTCTTACAACAGCCCGACAACCCCAAACTCTAAGATAACTTAGATTAGGCTTCTTTTTGTACCAAAGTTCATATGGAGTAATGTCATTCCGCTTGTTAGGCACTCTATTTAATAGGTAGCATGCGGTCAACATTGCTTCACCCCAAAAACCATCACTCAAACCCGAGTATGAAAGCATGGAATTCATCATCTCCTTTAGAGATCTATTCTTCCTTTCCGCTACGCCATTCAATTGTGGTGTGTAGGGAGGAGTAATTTCATGAATAATTCCACAATTTGCAAAGTACTTAGGATCAAAGTACTCACCACCTCGATCGGTTCAAAGTCTTTTAATCTTACAAGATTGTTGTAACTCAACTTCATTTTTATACATCGCAAATTTATCAAGTGCCTCATCTTTAGTATGCAGTAAATATATATAACAGAAACGAGAATAATCATCAATGAAAGTTCCTATATATTTCTTATTCCCTAAAGATGGAGTAGAATGCAAATCACACAAATCACTATGTATTAAATTCAACATTGTAGATGTGCTCACAATATTTTTAAAAGGCTGTCTAGTGATTTTAGTAAGCATACAAGTATCGCATTTCCGAGTTTGTAAATCAAAAGACGGAATTAAATCATGTTTAGACATATGAAGTAATCTTTTATAGTGAACATGGCCAAGTCTAGCATGCCATAAAGAAGAAGGAGAAGAAGCAGTAGAAATCATATAAACACAATCATCTATTTTATTAATATTCAACATAAACATTCAGTTACAATAATATCCGAAACCGATAAAAATTCCTGACTTTGATAATACATACTTGTCCGATTCAATAACTTGCTTATAACCGGATTTATTTAATAAACCTCCCGATACTAAGTTTTTCCTTATATCGGGTACATATAATACTTTATACAATACTATAGATTTTCCGGAACTAAATACTAAAGTAATATTTCCACAGCCTTGTATTTTTGCGGTTGATTCGTTGCCCATGTGAAGAATGGATCCGTCTTTTACCGGTACATAATCTTTGAACCAAGAACGGTTTTTGCAAACATGTCTTGTTGCCCCCGAATCAATCCACCAAATGATTTCATCATCCTGTACATAATTTGCTTCATCAAAATATGTAACATAATTCTTATTGGAATTATTATTAATACAAGTCAGTATATTACCTTTACTAGTAGAAGCACCTTGGTCCTTGGACCCTTTTCCGGTGCCTTTTCCCGCTAGTTTCTTCTTCCTCACTCGGCAATCCGCCTTGAAGTGACCAACCTTTCCACATATCCAACATGCACTTTTTGGCTTTTTGTTTGGGTCGTCATTAGTTCCATCATAAGGACGTTTCTTGCCTTTGCCTTTCCATTTAGAACTTTCCCCTTGTTCCACCATATTAATGGAGGAATCATTTCGATTAACCTTTTCAGTCGGTTTATCATTTTCCTCAGCCCTAAGGCCTTCCTCGACTTGGAAACTCCTTCCAAGTTGAGCCAAAGTCATTGATTCCTTTTTATGTTTTAGTTCATGTTTAAAATTTTTCCAAGAAGGAGGCAATTTCTCAATTATGCTAGATACTGACATGTTCTCATTCATAGGCATATCATATTGAGAAAAGCGATTAATAATATGAACTAACTCATTGAATTGTTCCGACACAGGTCGAGAATCAGTCATCTTAAAATTCATAAAACGACTTACCAAAAACTTGCTGCTTGTGGCATCTTCATCCATATACCTCTTCTCTAATTGATCCCATAGTAAAGTAGAAGATTCAACATGTTGATACATATCAAACAAAGTATTTGACATACCATTTAATATATGTCCACGACATATATAATCATCATTCTCCCACTTTGCCTTCCTACGGAGGGCATCAATAGCCTGATCATCTTCCGGTTCCGGAGGACATGGAGTAGTAATCACATAGGCAACTTTCAAGTGAGAAAGTTTGAAGTGCATTTTCTTCTGCCATCTTCGAAAATCAATTCCTTCAAATTTTTCCAGTATCTCAAACTTACTTTTTCCTTTCACATCATCCATGATAGAGTCACAATATAATATAAATACTTTCTAAGAATGTTGTATATTAGGGGACTGTATATTGTAAAACAAACAGGATGAATATTTGAAGATTGGTGCTTGGATAAATGTAGAGTCGCAAAGGACTGCTCTCCTTAGAAAGTATTTCGCCCCTTATAAGCCTAAGGTTACCACGAAATCAATCCTAGGATAAAACTACACCGACCTTTGAATCTTAGGCTAGAAACAAAGAAAACTTTTTCTGTATTGTAAGATTAGTAGATAGTAGAAATCTGAAAAATTTGTTGTGATTGATTATGATGTGCTTCCTTCTATTTATAGAAAAGTTTTGCACCCCATGACATATCAGTCAAAAGCCATATAGTGGATTTCAATGAACAAGAACATTCTGTTTCATGCGAAACAGAACAAGCGCGCAAAAGCGAAACAGAGCAAGTCATCAGAAATAGAGAATCAGTCGATCGACTGACAAACTACTCGATCGAGTAAAACCAAGAGCTCGATCGAGCAG
>JAIUZE010001461.1:0-20527 GCA_022085475.1 Heliosperma pusillum | reverse complement strand
GACCGAGTATTCCTTAAAGTGTCACCGATGAAAGGAGTGAAACGGTTTGGAGTGAAGGGAAAGTTGAGTCCTAAATATATTGGACCGTTTTGTGTGCTTAAGAGAGTTGGTCCCGTTGCTTATCGTTTTGAATTACCTCCGAACTTGAGTAAAGTTCATGATGTGTTCCATGTTTCTCAATTGAAGAAGTATATTAGTGATCCGAGTCATATTATTCAAGAAGAAGTGTTGGACTTGGAACCTAATTTGGCTTTGGAAGAAAGGCCGATTCGTATACTTGAAAGGGCTAGCAAGCAACTCAGAAACAAAGTGGTATCCTTAGTTCGTATCCTTTGGCGTTGTGGAAACGTTGAAGCGGAAACTTGGGAACCCGAAGCTAAAATGTTAGCTAAATATCTCGAGCTCTTTGCTTGAGGTAAATCTCCTTCTTTCTTCCCTCTTTCTATTCGATTTATTCTTTCGAATATTCCGTTCCTTCTATCGAATATCATCTCTTATTGATAGATTATTAGAAGCTTTAGTTAGAAATTTTAGGCATAGATAGTAGAGTTATTACCTTTACTATAGAATTTTTGAACTAAAAGCTTTTGGAAATGTTTGATGATTTCAAGTAGTTTTACCGTCAAGGAGTGTTGAGACTCGTTATTGGAGACGTTCGATAACTAGTTTTCTCATTTGTTGATGCGAAAATGTATCTTTTAAGTCTTTGACTTGGGACGTTGATGTTCTTGACGGCAGACGAAAACCTTCCGCCCCATTGATAAGACCCTGTATTTTTATTACAAATATATTTTAAAAGGTTTGAAATAGACCTACATATATGTCACATTCCTTCTTCTAAGTTTCGAGGACGAAACTTTTTAAAAGGAGGGGTGATTGTAACAACCCGTAATTTGAAAGACCGAAATTATATTTGAAAAAATAATAAATTTAATTTATTTTAATTTATTACGATTTATTTGAATTTATGATAATTTAATATAATTATTTTGAATTTATTTGGAATTAAAGAGTAGGTTTTACGGTTTAAACCCGAACTTCATTTAACTATTCCCGAGTCAACTTAAGTCCCGAAACAAACCCGAAACCCGACTCCTACATGTGCCACACGCCCAAAACAGCTTTTTCCCTCATTTTAGATCTTTTGATTACTTTGATTAAACTAATACAAATTTCTAAGATATTTGTAACCTTATCGATATGTCAATTTAAAACAAATCGCTTAAAAACAGACCCGATTTCTCTTCATTCCACACGCCTCTTTCCCTCTTCTCTTAGGATTAGATATTTTCCTTTCTTTTGATTAAACTAACATAATATCTAATAATATCTAGATATTTGATTAAACTAACATAATATCTAATAATATCTAGATATTTACCATAATATATTTATAAAACCCGAGTCAATCCCGTAACAACAAGTTCAAAACCCGACTCCCGTAATCCCCTATAATTACACGGTCCTCCTCTCCACTCTTACTCACTAATTATCTTTTTACTTTACATTAAATCAACTTAATATCTATTAAATACCTTCTTTAATATAATCAAAATCGTTCTTCGTGTTCTTGATCGTTCTTGATCGTTCTTGAGCAAAATCGTCACAAAACCTTCGTTACTTAGTCAAATCCGTTCTAAATTATATTTCTCAAGTCTCCTCTCCGCTCTTCATCTCCATGTACGTTTTATTTTCAATTCCGACAAAATCGTTTTCAACACTTTAATTGTTGAAATCAAGTTTTAATTCTAATAATGTTATTTTTGTCATTTCTTATAGGAAAAGATTATGAAGACGAGTTTGGTGACTCGTATATTTTAGAAGAAGATTAGTAGACGGGTTTTTAGTTCTTATTTTGGTGCTACATGGTTTTGTGCTAGCTAAGGTAACGATTACCGAGTTACTCGACGAATTAATGTCACATACTTTTACTTTTGTTTTTGTTATTTACGGTTTTAAGTAGTAACATGCTAGGTTGTTATTATTATTATGTTTTATGAATTTTTAACATATTTGGTGTTTTTGACATGTTGGATGATTTGTTCATAATCATAATTTTAGTATGAATGATGGTTGAATTGGTTGTTAAAAATGGATGGTTGTTAATTAATACATGTTAGAAATAAATTTGAGGTTGTTGTTGGTGGTGGCCGTGTATGGTGGCTGAGAAACCGACCCAAATCAGGCCGGTTCAGGCCCGGTCCAGGCCGGTCTGGGTTGGTCCGTTAATTGGCCTTTGGGCTTGTGTCGATACTTGATTGTTTTGTTGTTGTTTTGACGGGTTTTAAATATGTTAAGCATGCGGGAAATATTAAGAAACGATTTTAGAAATGTTGACCAAAACAGGCCCAAACCAGCCCGTGGGCCCGGTTCAGACCCGGTTCAGTCTCGGCCCGGTCCGGTCTTGGCTGACCCGTGAGCCTCCTTTGGGCTTGTGACGGTTTTTGAGTTTAGTGTTATTATTATATCATGTTTTGTAATATTTAGCAAGTGTGAAATTTTAATAAGTAAATTATTTAATTAAACGGTTTTTCATAATATTATTATTTCTCACATGTTAGAAATTATAGCATGAGATTGTAGTTTAATTTGATATCCTTTAAGTCAAGCGGGTTTCGTAAGAATTAATAATTCACATGTTAGAAATTAGAATAAAATAGCATGAAATGAATATGATGTTCTTATGTTCAAGCCTAAATGGCTAAGACTCTTTTTCTAGCCGGTTTGACCAAACGGGTTTGGTCAAACTATGATCTAGTCAGCCCCGTTTTGACTGATGACCCGTCGCGGGACTCGGGTCGGGGATTTGTCTTCAGGTAAGGTTTTATTTAATGAATGAATGAATGAGCCTTATTAGATATGAGGCGATATGATATTTGAAAGTGATTTATATGCAATTAGTCACATGATAGGAAGTTTTTCCCGTGACTGTTTAATTGTATGATATATGTCGTGTTGCCTAAGTACTCATAGAGAATTATGATTATATGGCGTCTTGACCATTCTAATTCTAAATGAGCACCTTGGACCATGACATTGATAGGCCTTACTATCTTTAACGAGTATATGTTCACCGCTTGATAGCTTTTGTGTTCCCGGCTTGGTGGGTTTATATCCAAGCTGGGGCATGGCTGCCTAATTGCTTCCACTTTGTGAATGGAACCAGCTTAAGTACTAGCCAACTCTGCTTAGGGGGTCGCCTAGTAGAGATTCTCATGTACTTTTGGTCATGAGACAGGGAATGGGTTAGCTATTGTCTCTAGGTCTGATCAGTCTAGGACTAGGATGTTTTCCTACCTTGTGGTATAGCCTCGAGTTACAGAAGTCGACTATAGGCCGTACTAAGAACTTATGCCTGTTTCTAGACGTATTGGTCTTTCATGTTTGATGATTCTATGAATCTTAGAAGGTGAGATGCAAGCCGACTAAGGTTGATAGAGTTTGGATTACCGGTTGTTAACTGATTCACATGATAGTTTGTATGATTAGGGTTGAGTTGTATCCAGGCCATGTTTTAAATGTAACCTCTGAGCTGAAATACTATCTTCCCTATCTCGTGGTATAGGTTGTTAACCGATTCACATGATAGCTTGCATGAGTAGCTTATCCTTCATATGCTAGGTTATATGTTAGTTTATTGTTTCATAACATGAAAAGCATATCATATATGTTAAGGTTTTGTATTTTCCATATACATTGCTTTTATGTTATTCATGTTTTATTAAACTCGACATTTCGTGGCTGGGAGAACTCGGAGTTACTCCCCACTGACTGTGGCTTCCGTGTTTATATTTACTGCGGTTGGCAGGTTTGTGATGCATACTTGGGTACATTGACGAGCTAGCGAGTGAAGTATGACCTTGGACCTATATTCGGTTCTTAGGATTGTATTATATTATACACTCTTTTATTTCCGTATTTATACGGGAGATATGTCTCCCGTTTTAGACACTTCTTATGTATAATATTATTTCCTTTTTGTTATGAACCTTTTTCTTTAAGACACCTTTGTTATGATGAATATATTTAATGGTAGGTTCCGGTTTTTAAATTTACCGATTTTCACTAAAGTGAACCTATTAAAAACGTATTCTCATCTTTTATTTATTTAAATTACTTGTTTATCTTTCCGCAAACTCGAGGGTGTCACACCCACTAATCATCATGTCCATACATGATAACTCAACTCCCACTAACCTTCATGTCCACACATGATAGATCTAGCTCCCACTTAACTTCATGCATAAACATGGCTCTTCGACAATTCGAGGAAACCATTCTCTCATGTTATGCAATGATTCTTACAACCTCTCAAGTGCTCTCTTAGGATCACACACTGATCTCCTAAGTTTTTGTACGACAAATTGTCCTCTTCTAAATGCCCATTTAGAAAGGAAACTTTAAATAACTCTTTGTCACTTTGTCATACATATACTTTCACGAAGTGTAGATGCAATAATCTTGGATCTCAAAGATGGTTATATTTTAACTTATATACAATACTTTACAATAAAGTTTTATTCACCCTAGGGAGATCCAAACTTCCCCATGTAATTTTATATGTATAGTATCCATCTTGTATTCTTAAGGCTCTTATACAACAAATTCGAATTGGAAATTATAACCGCCAATCTATAGATCATAAATATTACTTTCAAAAAGTAGATATTTTCACTATAAGCTTTCATTATAAGCTTCCGACCTTGGATAACTTAAGAACATTTTCTCTTGTCTTTGTTTGTGGCATATTTTATCCCACTCTATCTTTTAGTAAATACGCTTATTTACGTAAAGGATAGCACCATGAGCCACAAACAGTTTTGTTTCTTTAGGTGTAAATGAGAAAATTTTTGTAAGGATAGCTTCATGAGCTCTATTCCTTAGTCACAAACAGATTTTTTCTCCAGGTATAAGTGGGGTATGATGCTCGTATTAACTCTTATTAACTTTGAGCGATCTATTAGTAGACTTATTCGTTTAGACTTTAGTATTCTAGCTTCTCTATAGACTCACTCTATTTAAGCAAAATACGTGGACTCTTATCCATGTCTTGAACAAATTTAGGATTCTTAATCCTTCCATAGCTAGTATGGAGTCTAATTGGTGTTTGAAAGATCTTATCTTAGGGCTTATATGAATTGTAAATCCCCAAATGTGAGTTCATTAACTCGATTTGACTATGCAATTGGTCTTTCTTATTTCAAATAAGTTGTGATACGTAGTCACAAGTCCATAAGTAAGAATCCAATTCATAACTTAGGTGATTATAATGATCCAATCATTATATTCTCTCATATGATCAATTTGTCACAATACTTTATGTTTAAGATATTAACTTTGTATAATGAAAAGTTTAGAACATATATTCCATAAAATAATGACTTGGATTGAAAACCAAGCAATCATTATAAAGTACAACAATTGTCTTTCAAATGGAAATAAATCTAGTTTCCATGTCTAACACGAAAATCATAAGTTCCAAAACAATATTCAAAATAACTAGAAAGCCAAATAGCAAGAATGCCAAGCTAATCCTTAGGTCTCCTCTATGTGGTGGCTACCTTAGCTCCCTCATCTTGGAGATTCCATGAAGCTTGCTTTGCCTAGTCTTTCTTCTCATGCCCTTAATCTAATTAGGAGGATGAGAATTACAACTTGTATCAAAATACCAAAGTTGAGATTAATATCAACAACATAAACATTCAGGAGAACTATTATCTACTGGAAGAACTCGGCCAGTCTTAATATCTCCCAAATATATGGGGCAATTACGTTTCCAAGAGCCTATACCATTACAATAATGACACTTGTCGTTGGAGGTGACACCCTTCTTAGACGTAGAAGAACTATTCCCAATAGCCTTTCTTTGTCCTTAGAAGGTGTGGGCTTGTTCCCTTTGTGTCCACTCTTCTTCCCTTTGCTTTTGTCATTTGATGTTCAAAACATCTTTGCTAGTGCTAGCATGGTAGCCCATATCACGCTCGGTTTGCACAACCAATTCGTGCAACTCATGTAGAGTCGTGGTGACTTTTTGCATGTTGAAGTTCACCCTAAAATCAACAAACCCTTTGATATGGTTTAGGGAGTAGAGTACACGGTCAATCACAAGTTGCTCGGGAATCACTATTCCTTGCTTCTTGAGTATCTCGACATGCTCAATCATTTGAGTATGTGGGAGCAAACATATTGACCATCCTTCATTTTTAAGGTCAAAAAATCAAGAAGCGACTTCATATTGATTGATCCTAAGAGCTCGTGAAAACACGGTCACGATTTTAGTCTCATGCGGTGAATTCATCTTTATGACATTCCTTTGAAGCTCAGCATCTATATAGAAGATCGAGACATTCTTGATCGTGGCCGATTCTATTTGGTAGGTCTCATAGGCCTCCTTTACGGCGTTAGTTGACCTTGCATTTAGGAGCATTGGGAGAAGCCTTGGTGAGGTAACGAAGCTTACCATCACCTTTGGTGGCAAGGCAAAGTTGCCAATTCCAATTCGCGAAATTAGAACAATTCTTTTTGAATTTGCATTGAACCATAAAGGATCTAAGCCATGATACGGTGGTAAGTTGTGGTACGGGAGGTCGAACCTCGTTATCGTTTGCCGATATTGCGAATAAATAAGTTTGACTACAAAATAGAAATTGAAAGAAACATCAACATTTATCGTTTTCAAATACTTGTAAACATTTTAAACAAGTTTGACATTTATATAATGACCTCTATCCAATTACATAAATGAGTCCAAGACCCAAATCCTATATTAACTCGGGTTTATGTGAGCCACGGACTCCACGACCTTCATTGATGTTACTTGGTGGGTTAACTCTTTAACCGATTCTACCATTAGAATTCTTGGTCGATGAAATACTTTATTGTCATCTTTAGCCCGGAACACATGGGCCACGGACCCTAATCTTTCCGTTGAGTTCAACCAAATTTCGATGCAATAACAATTTATTGCCTCACTTACCCAACGTAATAAGTTTAGCACTTCGGTGAGCCGAACCTACTTCCTTACGAAATTGGGATTCATGGGTTCTACTATTTGTTAAGGCTAAGTCTCAATTACAAAACTAGAGGTCAAGTCAATTTATATTATCTATCACCTTTTATGTGAACTAAATAGGTGAACTATCGATAATTATAATTGACGCGGTCGATTGACTCGATAAAATGCATGTGTTGTTTAAGTGGCGATTTGGCATGCATGTAACATATAAATAAAAATGCAAGCATAAAATAAATTCCTAGTATGGCCTTCCTAAACTAATAGAAAATCAAATTAACTATTACAAATTCGGAAACCAACTCCTTGGTCCCTTGAACTTTATTTGCACGCCTCCCAAGGACACCTTCTTCCTTTTGGAACGCCTTTCCAAATGGCACCGTCTTTAGGAAACTCCGGGATTACAAATGATATAATAAAATTACAAGGCTATTCTATTATACATTTGAAAAATAAAATGAAATAATATAATAAAAGTGATACGAGATCACATTAAATTACAACCGAATCAATATTCTCATACATTTCGGGTAATATCGATTAAAAAACTAAGGCCATACTAAGACAAATTACATAATTCCAAAAATTACATAAACCAAAATGACATTCATTAATTCAAAATGCAGCATAATTATATGTAAACTCATGCAATATAAATGTGCCAAATCGCCCTAATCACCTTATATCGTATATAAACCCGGTTTTATGGAAATGCGTGATAATAACCAATTAAAATCACAAATTAATACTCAATTCAAATTTAAGCCCAATTTAATTACCCTAAATATTATAGGACTCAAAAATTAGTCTCCACTAATTATTTGACAATAACTCAACTCGGTTTTGCATTATTGCTCGGTTTTGACCCTTATTAACATAACTTTTATGTAATAATTCCAAATTAAATTATAATAATTTATAAATTTGAAAATTAAAATTTTGAATATTCTGTAACATTTCTAGGAACATTTCCATGTCAAAATTTTGGTTAAAATAGTTCGAATCATTTTAGAGAAAAATATGGTTGCTATTAATCGATTTTATCAAATAAAATACTAAAACCACACGAAACTTAATCTAATTAATTTTAAAATTATACATATGATATGTAAAATATTTATGCATCATAAATTAATTTTCTCAAGCCAAAAATTTATTTTAGCTATTTATGCCAAAATAATCACTATTTATGCCTTTTTAACTATTAAAAATCATAAATCATGCAAAATAAATCAAATATGAGATGTTTTATATATCAAATATGAGATCAAGTGATAAGTGAAATAAGAGGAAAAACGTCCTCTTATTCACTCACCAAAAACCGGTGCAACATTTGCATGGGGGAGGGTGAGCATGCCATTGCTTTTGGTCTAAACAAAGCATTAGGCTTTAGGGCTAGTTGTAGGTTATTAATCATTATGTTCTAATCATAATTAGAACACTAATAATTACACAACCATCTTCCCATCCTCACAAAAACCGGTGCCACTTCATAAAATGGAGTCCATTTTATAATTTGTGATTTTGTCATTTGTCACATATGTGACATCTGACATGAGACATGTTATCTTATAATATAATTATGTATTCAACTAATTTAAATACAATTTCATGTCAAATAAATTAAACTTAACATTTTAAGTAATAATTTATAACCACATATATATAAAATGGGTCATCTCATATTTGGTTGATATGATCTACAACTAATTGTAATTATGATCAACCAATCATGCTTATCTCAAATGTTTCATAAACATTAAGCATTCTAATACAACAATTATATTATTGAATCTTATTTAATCATATTACAATAAGATATATTTCTCACTCGTAAACTCGTTCTGTTTAAGGGATTAATTAATCTGTATCGTTATACAATTAATTAATATTCTTGATTAGGGAATCGTCCTTTCGGTGTGACCTCAAGGGATCAACTGATCACCACCGTCATACGACAGTAATGTCAAACTCTAGTAAGCCAATCATTACCGATTAATGTGGATCAGTTGACTATAATGTTAATCATCCCTTTGTATTCTCGTTAATGAGATTTAATTAAGTGATCGCACTATTATTGAGGACACTCACTCCAACATATTAGACATCAATATTAATCTCATAAAATAATAGTTTTGTATTACTATCAATAGTATCAAAAATTTTGCTGATATTCATGTACCAAAGTAAAGTGATTGCAGAAGCACGAATGGAGGTTGCTGCCAAATTGAAGGAGATCAATACTCAAGAAGAGGAATCTTCTTAAGAGGAAAACAGAGTAGCGAAGGGAAATCAAGACACAGAATGGAAAGTTGTGGGATCAAAGAAGAAGAAGAGCGGGAATGTACTAGCTCAATCGGGAAAATTACCAACGATTAATGAACATCCTGTTGGGGAATCCAGTAGTAAAGGTAATCTTCTTAAATTGAGTAAAGATGATGTGAAGGATGAAATTAATTACTGGAATTCTGCTGTGTTTGGTTATGTTATGGGGACAAACCCTCATAGAATGGTAATAGAAGGTTATCTAAGAAGGGAATTGAAAGATTATGTTATTTATAAGATTGGTTTCCTGTCGAATGGGCTGTTTATAGTGAGGTTTGATACTGTGGAACATCAGAAAAGGGTACTGGAGAGGGGGGATAATGTTATTTGATGGTAAACATGTGATACTGCGTCCTTGGGATCCTGTTGTGAAGATGTCTAAAATATCAGTTAAATCTGTTAGGATTTAACCTAACATTGAGGAAGACTCTGTTAGGATTTGCTAAGATTTTGGTGGAGGTTGAAGTTGATCAGAAGTTTCTTGACAGAATACAGTTTGAGGATGAAAAGGGGAAGGAGGTCGCGGTGTTACTGGAGTACGATATGGTACCAATAACTTGTCAATACTGTAAAAGTATGGGGCATAGTTCAAGTGTTTGTAGGAGGACGACTGGTCCTGCAAATAGGCCTGCTAGACCTGAACCTATTAGGAAGGTATGGAAGGAGAAAGTGGGCAATGCTCCTACTCTAAACCCTAAGGAATTTCCTGTATTGGCTAAAGGTATCGGTGTGCTAGTTGATAACAGAATAAGGAATGATCCTAAGGATACTTTGAAAGACAATATGGTGGAATTGGTCACTCCAGCAAACTCTCCCATGAATATGAATTACAACTCCTTGTTTACTCCTGCTAGGATTATCACACAGTTGACTAGGCATGAGACTAGGATACCAGGGGGCAGGAGGATGAATTTGTTGTATAGTTTAATAGTGCTCTTGGGAAGTCTGTTGAGATGGTGGACAAAGGAGGAGGAGGAGAGGTCCATTCCCCTCCAAATGACTAGGTTGGGGGTATGGAATATTAGGGGCCTGAATAATGATGGAAAACAAAAATATATCAAATGGTTTCTACATCAAGCAGATGTAGATATGTTTGGGCTCCTTGAGACTAGAGTCAAACCTGGCTCTCTAAATACTGTAGGAAGTAATGTGTGTAGTGGATGGGCTTTCATTACTAATCATAATTTTCATATTGGTGGAAGGATATGGGTACTCTGGAGACAGCAGGCCCTTAAGGTGGTTATCCTTGGCATGTCTGCTCAGTTTATACACCTTGAGGTAACTAAACTTGATGATAATAGTAAGTTCTTCACAACCTTTGTGTATGGCTTTAATAAACCTGAGGATAGAACTCCTCTTTGGGATGCCATAATTAGGATGCGCAGAGGGGAGCCTTAGATGGTGTTGGGAGATTTTAATAATGTACTCCATGCTGCTGAGAAGATTGGTCTTCCTGTGAGGGATTCAGCGACTCAACCTTTTCAGAGAGCTACTAATCTTAGTGATTTATAGGATATCAAAACATTAGGAGCCTTTTTCACATGGAATAATAAGCAGCCTAGTGGCACAAGAGTTTTCAGTAGAATTGATAGGGTCTTTATGAATGAGAGCTGGGTGAAAAATAACCCTGATTACCATGCTCATTTTGGACCAGAGGGGGATTTTGATCATTGCCCTTGTCTTATTGAGGAGGGGAGTTATTTCAGCCAAAAGATAAAATCCTTCAAATTCTTCAATATGTAGTGCAAGACCCCTGAATATAGGAAGATTGTCCAAAATGTGTGGAATAAGGAAATAGAGGGAAGACATATGTTCAGTGTTATTTCAAAGCTTAAATGTTTGAAACCTGTGTTAAGGGGTCTGAACAAGGATATGTTCTCTGATGTTGAAAGAAATGCAGAGATTGCTTATGAAATCCCGTTTAACTGTCAAAAGAACTTACAATCTGATCCTACAAATGTTGGTTTGATGGATATTGAATACTAGACTAGAGCTAGCTATGTGCTTTTAAAACAAGAAAAAGAGGATTTCTTGAAGCATAAAGCAAGTGTAGTTGGGCTCGTGATGGGGATGTTAACTCTGCAATGCTTCATAAGCTAATTCAGTAAAGACAAGTGCAAAATAAAGTGTTCAGAATTGAAGGCATTGATGGTATCACCTATAAGAAGCCTGAAGACAATGTGCAAGCATTTGTGATATATTATAAAGAGCTTTTGGGCTTTAATGGGACTACTTCTGATTTTAATCCTGGAATCATGAGGAGTGGTCCAACAATTAACAATGTAGTTTGGCCATTGCTCTGTCAAGTTCCTAATGGTATAAAGATTAAAGAAGCTGTCTTTTCTATTCCGTGGGATAAGAGCCCTGGTCCAGATGGCTATAATAGATGTTTCTTGAGAACTAGCAGGGACATTATTCAAGAGGAGGTATGTCTTGCTATCCAGGGTTTTTTTACAACAAGCAGAATCCTTAAACAGATTAGTTGCACTAACATTGTTGTGATCCCTAAAGTTGACAATCCTGTATCTGTGAAGGACTTTCGTCTTATAGCTTGCTGCAATACAATATACAAGATTATTTTTAAGCTTTTATGTAATAGACTAGACAGAGTTCTCCCTAAGATAGTTAATCCTGCCCATGCTACTTTTGTTAAAGGGAGAAGCATTATGGGTAACATCTTGATTAGTCGGGACCTTATTAGGCTCTATACTAGTAAGAAAACTTCCCTTAGATGCATGATCAAAGTGGATCTTAGGAAAGCTTATGATTCAATAGAGTGGAGCTTTGTGGAGCAGGTTCTTCTTTGCCTTAATTTCCATATGTATTTTGTAGCTTTAATAATGTAGTAAATTACTACTACATCTTTCTCTATTATACTTAATGGCATCCCTCATGGATTCTTCCAAGGTAAGAAGGGTCTTCCCTGTTCTGAGTTGAAGGGACGGAGCAGAGCCCGTTAATTTCCCTGTATCGGTTATGTTATTAGCGTAGTTTAAATAAGGGTCGCAACCACGTTCATTCTTACTCGAGACGAGTAAGGTTTTGGTTTGTGGTGATTTGATATATTGTCATTTCACCTTATTTTTCCGCCTTCATTCAGCTTGTTTAGCTCGCCTTTGACGCTTTCTAGAGGCGTTTCTCCATGTTTTACCTTCCTCTAGCGCTTCCCTTGCTTTTATCTTGTTTTTGTAGGTAAACTGTCACTTGGGGCGGATTCTACGTAGTTTTGATGACCGAGAGGACCATAGACAGCACATAAGGCCTACGGCACACCCTATTAGGACCCTACATACACTTGGGGCCCTACTTGGCATGTCATAGTCATTCAAAGTCGAGGCGAGCCATACCGAGGATGCTCGACGAAGTACATGAGCGAATGAAGGAGGGAAGATGATGTCGCGGGCACGACATGCATCTCACGGTAGTGAGGTGCCCCTTCATTGTGAGAGATTATCGAGCTGGCCATCTTACGCCCATGACTCTCATGTCATGCCTGTGACTTGGCCCCCAGAAGTTGGCTTGTTTCTGCCATACATGTCACGGCCGTGACATGCAGCTCACGCTCGTGACACGCCAAGTCACGGTTGTGACTCCCGTGTCACACTTGTGACTTCTCCAGCCCAATCGTCTCTTCCAAGGCCGTCTCTCCTCTCTTTTGGAAACCTATATATACCTCCACTTTGTAATATTTTAGGCACGAAATGCTAGATCTGAAAACTCCATCTATATTAGTGTCAATATTCTCTTAATTACATGGGTTTAAGCTTAATATTCGGTTATTTAGTCTTTGAAGCTTGTTTTAGTCTTTGAACTTAGGTTATAACCAAAGATTTGTGACTCAATATTTGTTATTCTATTAAAGTTCTCACCTTTATCTTAAATTGGTATAATTTCTTCTTCTAATCTAGTCTTTCAGTAAGTTTTCCATTTAATCTTTGTTGTTTATTCATTGTTAATTAGAGAATGTAAATTGTTGTTACTTTCCTTGTCCAATCCTTTATTATTGTTAAAACCTATTTAAACATGTGTGAGTAGTGACTTTGCTAGGGTATGTGGGGGATTATGGGTCCAACTATGAATTAACATGAAGATTGTTGGGTGAAATTGCTGATTAATTGTCTTGTCTCCAACCTTTACTTATAACATGTTGGTGGTTTAATGAGTTAGTCGGTGGGATAATGAGTAATTGAGTAGGTTGTCGAGTAATTGGATCGGTAAAAAGTTGGTTTAATAACTTAACTAAGAAACTAACCTAGCAAAGACGATCAATACGGTTATTATATAGACTAATGTATACAGTTCAACGGTAGATCAAAGAATATCTAAAATGTAGGGGTACATCAAAGAAAATCAAAAAACTCGGGGGTACACCAAAGAATTTCTCAAAATAAAAACAAGCAAATAAAACTAAAGTAATACATGAAAGTATAAAAGGTCCTCGTATGGCTACGAAACCTAAGATCAAATCATCAAGGTCTTCAACACTTGAAATTACATAGTCTTCAGCTCAGCTCTCACTCGAACCAAGATACATAAATTACAAATCTTGAGAAATTTTAGGATTTACATAATTAAAATTACATCAAATCGACAAAGTGCAATCCGTAAACTAAATAAAATTACAATAAAACGTAATTAAAGTCCATAAACCAACAAAAAACATTTATCAATGGTCGTACTAGTAACTAACATTCATATTCAAAATTCACTTACTTCCAAAATAACTGACAAAGTTGCAACAACATATAATTAACGATTAACTATATATATTACACAAAACGCAATAAAATTAACCCGTTGTTTGTTTTGAAATCGTCTTTTCTAGTACCATGTTTTTAACCGCGAAAGTTTGAGCACAAACATTTTTTAACAAAGGGAGTTTGCAACAAAAAAGCTTAAAGGGACCGAAATCTTGAAGCAAATCAGCCAAGTTCTTACAAGGAAAAATGGTGAACACAATTATTAAGATTCCAAAGAACAAATGAAATCATATGGTCCCTCTTTGGTCTGCTAAATAAGTCAAGAGAAGTGCAGACCAAGGACAAGGACACTACAGCCCTTGTCTCAGCCGAAACAGTACCTTGGACTATTTAGGTTGCTTTTTGTATTGTCCTTTTGTCTTGTATCTTTATTGTAACGTACTTTTGTTCTTTTAAATGTAGCCATTAGATTTAGCTTTTAGCTGAAGGGTCAAGATGTACTAAGAGTTTCTATATAAGGAGCTCTTTTCCCTGTAAAAAATCATATTTCAGAAATGAAAATAAGAGGTTTTTAAATACCTTAGTCTTTTGCTTACTGCTTTGGCCAGTGCTTTGGAGAGGATTTGAGTACATGCTTTGTGTTGTTGGGCGAAACTACTCCTAGGCTTAAACTTGCTTTGTGATCTCGCTTAAGTCATAACCTTATATCTTTCATTTATGTTGCATAAAACTCACAAATAATACCTCCAAACAGCCTTGTTTAGCTATCTATTTGCCTTCGTTTTCCTGCCATTTGCGAGTCTCTCGAGTCATGGGTATTTTATTGCTTGTTTGGTTGAGTCTTTTGGGGCTGTTACCAGCTCTTTTAGGGCCATCAATCTATTTCGTTGCATACTTGCTAGTGCCTATGTCCATGAGATCGTTTGTTACCATGGTGTTCTTAAGGAGATCATTGCCAACTTTGATCCTAGGTTTTGTTCAAGATTTTGGAAGGCTTTGCAAGAAGCCTTGGGTAGTAAATTGTTAATGAGTACTGCTTTTCATGCCGCTACTGATAGTCAAACTGAGAGGTCTATTCAAACCCTTGAAGATTTGTTGCGACCTTCTGCCCTTGACTTTCAAGCTAGTTGGGAGAAGAGCATATCCTTGGTGGATTTCTCCTATAATAATATTTATCATGCATCTATCAAGATGGCGCCTTATGAAGCTCTTCATGGAAGAAAATTTTGTAGCTCTATTTGAGTATTTGTTTAGACCAACTGAGTGATGTTTGTAATTTGGGACCTGAAAATGTTATGGAGACCATTGACTATGTGAAGATCTCCGTGAAAGGATGAAAGCCGCTCAAGATTTCCAAAAGCCCTATGCCAATACCCGAAGAAGACCCTTGGACTTTTAAGTTGGTGACAAAGTTTTTTTGAAAGTGTCCTCTATAAAGGTTGTGAAAAAGTTTAGAGTAAAAGGAAATTTGAGTCCAAAGTACATTGGACCTCATGAGATTGTGAAACATAATGGAGTTATGGCTTATAAGGTGGATTTGCCCCTGAATTTGGGCGGAGTTCATGATTTTTTCCATGTGTCTCAACTTAGAAAGTACATTAGGGACCCGAGCCATATGTTAGAAAATAGAGTACCATGGGTCCCAGTCGGTGGGCGGCCGCCGGTCACCCATCCGGCTGGGAACCCCTTGTATATCATTGTTGATTTTGATGAAGGGTAGAGTCCCAGCCAGTTGACCGACTGCTGGCCGGCCGGCAAGTTGGGCGGTACCTGAATGTTGATTGACATTTTCGATATTGATGCGTGTCCCAGCCGGTGGACTTGCCGCCAGTCGGTCAGCTGACCGGCTGGAAAGTCCATGTAACTTTGCTCGACTTTTAGTGTTGGCCTTGATGCCCAGCTGGTGGGTCGGCCGCCGGTCACCCACTTGGCTGGGAACCCCCCTGACTTGTTTCTCATTTCTCAAATGCGGCTTGAGGCCAAGCTGGTTGGCTGGCCACTTGTAATCCACCCTCCTGGGTACCCCCGTATTCCTTTTCTCCTTCTTTTCTCAGATGTGATTTATACGTAAAACATTTATGTTTTGTCTACATTATAATCTTATGAAATGTTGTAGACTATTATGTATGAGCTATATCGTATCTCACATGCCTTATTCACATGTTTACTGACGGGTTTGGATGTTTCACTCATTTGAGTCATGTTTAACTTGAATAGTCGGTTGAGTCGTATTTGATGGATGATGTGGAACTCTCATTTCCCGTTTCTAGCATTATACTGTTAGAATCCATGTCAGAGCAAAAGAGGTACATTCTCTTCTGCATGTGCATATGTTAGTAGGAATATGACGACGTTGTTGGGAGGCAAAAGCTTAGCGTTGATCAACCCGGCCGTCAAATTTTGTATTCTTGCGAGGTAATGTTATTGCATGTAGTATACTTTCTTGAAATTTGTTTTACAACCTTTACGTTCCCCCTCCTACCAAATTTAGTTTACTCATTCTCCCTCCATCTCATCCGTTGCCGCTCTTGCCGGATATAGGGTACTCGACTTCCGTTCTATCAATCGAGTCTTGGATGTGGAAAGCCTTACCACATGTTGAATCGGGAAACGCCTTATCCCGAGAGTCTTGCTAGGTTTAGATTTGGACCGTATTATTATCGTAGTCCTACCGAGAGGATTAGAGCTTAGGGTCGTCTTGTATCTTATAGCACCGTGAGAGTTTGTTGGCTTCATATGATGGCTGATTATGATGATGTGTCTCTTATATAAGACTCGCTGTGTACGTTATTGAATTATTGAATGCTTTGTATTGGATGGAAATCTCGTCTCTAACATTTTCAATTCTATGGTTAATAGTGCTAAGATGTAAACCACTAGTAGCTATACATTTGCCAAGCCGCGTCTTCCCTAGTCTTGAATGCATGATGAATATATTGTTAATGATTCCCACATACTTATGACGTTAATAAAAAATGTTATTATTAGAATTTGCATGAAGCTTATATATGTATGATAACGTATGCTTATATGCTTCAATTAAGTTTGTTTTCATGTGATATGGCTGGGAGAACCTCGAGTTACTCCCCACTGACTGTGGAATTCATGTTTCATGAATGAAACATGAATGAACACGTTTGAAGTTGGTGCATTTATGGGGTTGAGACCGTGTGAACTAGTGGGCGTTGATATCTTGACGTTTACCTTTCGCTTTGATTGTTGTTCATAAACTTATTATTATTTTGAGGGTCTTTGTTTCCCCGTTGTAGTTACTTTCACTTTTTTGTTTGGTTTTCTTGATGATTTATCGCACTCTTTTACTTAAAAAGTTTTTAAATACCCGAAATTTCCACTGCGTATTTGCATGTTATGCTTGATTTAATTTCCACTATCGCGAAAGTTCTCACATAAGTGCCTACGGCCAACGCAGCAACTCTTGCCTTGTTCCCCACCCACAAATCCACTTCTCCGTTCCCGAGTTTCCTACTCTCCTTTAGGCCCAACAAATCAGTATAAATGTGAGTACCACATCCGGTATAAAATACCCAACAAGTAGAATCGATTAAGCAAGTATCAATCACAAAAATTCCTTTAGATTTGGATGTGCTAACTGAATTTAGCTTATCCTTGAGGAACTTGGGACAATTTCTCTTCCAGTGACCCTTGCCATTACAGTAATGTCACTCTTGGTTTCAGGTAGCTCCACTTTTACGTTATAGCAACAACTTTGCCCTTTCTTTTTCCTGCATTTTGCAACTTTTTCCCCTTACTCGGGTTTTTGAACTTAATCCCCTTCTGAAACACTAGATTCAATTTTTAGCTTTAAGGGCAACTTTGATCTACTACTCTGCTGTCTTGAGCATCCTATGACACTCAAGCAAAGTTTTCTCCTTACCTTCCATGTTGAAATTCAGCCTAAAGTTGCTGAACCCGTCATGATGCGGTAAGAGAATGATGTCAGTAACCTATAGGGGAAGCCCAAACGTTTCATATTCTCAAAATGATTAATCATCTTGAGGACATAAGGGCCAACAGGCTTGTCTCCGTGCAACTTACAAGACAACCAGGCTTGATTGGTCTCGTACCTCTCAAACCTAGCCAAATCCTAAAACATACCTTTCAGCTCCTTAATCATGTCATAGGCACCCATGTCCTCAAATATATTTTGAAGGTCTGTATTCATGGAGCCTAACATAATGCAATAGACTTGTAGATCATCATCATTTTATGTTGATCCCAAAAGTCTTGGTCCTTCATTTCCATCTTGGAAACAATTCTCAAGTTGCAGAACCAATCCAGGAAATTCTTACCGTTCAGTTTCTCATTCTCAAGGAGATATCTCAAATTTAAAGTGGTTGTTGATGATTTCGACATGCTAAAAAAAATAAAGCAAAATTAAATATGATTCATCAAATATTCAATAATTTAACTTTTTAATCATAGACATTTATAATCCTCTAACTATAGTTTTTACTCTCTCTGATATATAAATGATTCCAAGTTCTCATTTTCATTAATCCCAAGCAAGCTTTTGCTTGATAAAACTTGGTATTTAATCATTTGGTTAAATCCTCCAATGATTAATTGTACCATACAACACTTGGTTTGAAAGGTGATATCCCTATATCACAAACTTTCATGTGCTCTACGATCCAAAACCTTTTTGATAATCTTATTGAATTTAACCCAAGTTACATGTGAATTTCCTAAATTCACCGTACTATCCTAAATTAAAGGATAAGACTCGCTATGGCGACACCATTTCCACTGATCTAAGGCTTTATATATGTTTGTTCAAGATTTGAGCATTTATAAGCCAAATTTAGTGACAGTCATTACCATGTTGTTTCATTTAACAGTCATAAAATATGAAAAATAAAAACAAACAAATAAAACGAAAGTAATATATGAAAGCATAAAAGTTCCTCGTATGGCCACTAAATCTAAGATGAAATCTTCAAGGTCTTCAATACTTGAAATTACATAGTCTTCAGTTCAGCTCCCACTCGAACCAAGACAGAAAGATTACAAATCTTGAGGAATTTTAGGATTTACATAATTAAAATTGCATCAAATCGACGAAGTGCAATCCGTAAACTAAATAAAATTACAACCAATAAACGGAGCGCATTCCATAAACCAACGAAAAACATTTATCAATGGCCATAGTAGTAACTAACATTCACATTCAAAATTCACGTATTTCCAAAACAAGTGACAAAGTTGCAACAATATATTATTAACGATTAACTATATATATTAAACAAAACCCAATAAAATTAAACCATTTAAATATATTGCAAAACTAAGAAAACAAATTGCAACAATAATTAACCTAATACATAATATTTGGTATAATAAAAGCGAAAATTTATAAATTATCAAGAAAAATAATAAAATTATAATTTTTAAACCTAAAATTTCCTGTAAACTAAAAAAGTTGATCAAATTTGCCCTAAAAACGTAAACCTTGTATGCAGTTTTGCTTAGAATACCGTTTACACTCGAAAAACACTACTGAAAAGATAAAATCCGACATTCAGACCTGTTGAAAATGAATTTTCCTCGCGTATTGATACTCACTCGCGCGTCTAATTTTATTAAGCTCCCGACAAAGTCAATTGATATTTATAGCTTACAAAAGGAAAATAATGAGTTAACTGTGACAACCCTCGCGAATGCGGAAATAAAACATAACAAGCATATGAATTATAAAGCGGAAATATGAAGTTTTTAAAACTTTTATACATGCAAGAAGAAGTATACGAGGAGTGTCAAATATTACAAACCAAAGTATAAAATACAACAAAGAGACGAAGTCTCTCAAATGTTATAAATGTCAAAGTGTTTAGCAACTAGCTAAAATAACGTCTAGAGGTGTTTCATCCAGGGACAACGCCCGCTAGCTCACACCCGAACCCAAAATATCATAAGCAAAAGGCCATCCAATCAAGCAACCTGTTCATCCATGAAAAACATGAACGCCACAGTCAGTGGGGAGTAACTCCGGGTTCTCCCAGCCATATCACATTAAACGTACATAGAAGGAATTACAAAAGTAGAAGCATGCATATATAAATATACATGTGAAATACGATAAGAATAGATAGGCAATTCAATATACAATGATAAGAGCATAAGAGGTACAAGTCTGAATCCATCATGTTATACAAAGACTCGGGGAAGACACTCTTAGGCAACCGAATACGCTCACTAGGGCTTGCATCTCACCGTTAGCGGTATAAGTTTGATAAGATTGAGACTCGACAAACAAACCATGCCAAGTCATGCAATGACCATGAATAATCAATCATGTAATCACGCATCCAAATACAACAACACAAAGACGACATCTCTCACGGTAAATGAAACACACTAGCACCGTGTACATGGCAAGTATGATTAAAAGGCATCCACGAGATAAGCATTTCCCTGAACGCATACACGATTCAATTCATTTTGTATATGTGGACTAATTTTCTCCTGGTAG
>JAIUZE010001460.1:0-29343 GCA_022085475.1 Heliosperma pusillum | reverse complement strand
CTTAGGATTTTTAGGATCAATGAAACCTTCGGGTTGTACCATGTACAATTCCTCCTCCATATATCCGTTTAAGAAGGCGGTTTTCACATCCATCTTCCAAATTTCAGAGTCATGAAAAGCGGCAATCGCTAAGATTATCCGAATGGAACGCAGCATAACTACGGGTGCAAAAATTTCATCATAATGCAATCCTTGCACTTGATTGAAACCTTTTGCCACTAGTCGTGCCTTATAGGTGTCTGGTTGTCCTTCTACGGAGTGGTTTATCTTATAAAGCCATTTGCACTGAAGAGGCCGTACCTTATCAGGCAAATCAACAAGATCCCATACGTCATTCTCATACATGGAGTCTATCTTGGATGGCATGGCTTCAAGCCATAGCTTAGAGTCGGAAAAGGTCATGGCACCTTTATAGGTAGCGGGTTCGTTACTCTCTAGGAGCAAAATGTCATCTCTATCATTCTCCTCGACCATACCAATGTATCTGTCTGGAGGAATGGAGACTCTACCCGACCTCCTAGGTTCCTGAGGAATATTAACCGTAGCAGAAGTTGAAGGAACATCGTCCTCCATCGGTTGCTCGGTTTTGGTTCTTGAATCTCCAACAGATCAAAGGTTCTATTACTTGACTTGTTCTCGAGAAACGCTTTCTCTAAGAACTTCGCACTAGCCGCAACAAAAACTCGATGTTCGGTAGGCGAATAGAAGTAATGACCAAACATTCCTTTTGGATAACCAATAAAGTATGTCTTGACCGATCGCGGGATGAGCTTATCCTCGTGTCTCCACTTGACAAAAGCCTCGCAGCCCCAAACCCGAATAAAGGACAAGTTAGGGTACGTTCCCTTCCATATCTCATATGGAGTCTTGTCTACAGCTTTAGACGGACTTCGGCTAAGTATAAGAGCAGCTGACAAAAGAGCAAAACCCCATAGTGAATCAGGTACCACCGTGTGACTCATCATGGATCGAACCATATCAAGTAATGTTTGATTTCTCTGTTTGGACACACCATTTAATTGAGGTGTTCCAGGTGGAGTTAACTGTAATACTATGCCACAGTCTTTAAGGTGTTGATCAAACTCATTTGAAAGATATTTGCCACCACGATCTGATCGAAGTGCTTTAATCTTTCTTCCCAGTTGGTTCTCAACCTTATTCTGGAATTCCTTGAACTTTTCAAAGGACTCACTTTTATGCTTCATTAAGTAGACATATCCGTATCTACTCAATCATCCGTGAAAGTGATAAAATATCTATAGCCGTTTCTTGCGTTGATTGACATAGGTCCACATACATCAGTATGTATGAGTCCTAATAGGTCATTAGCACGCATTCCAACACCTTTGAAGGAAATTCGAGTCATTTTGCCGATAAGACATGATTCACACGTGCCAAATGATTCGTAATCAAATGGGGAGATAGTCCCATTCTCAATGAGCTTCTTTACACGTTTTTCATTTATGTATCCCATACGACAGTGCCATAGATAAGTTTGATTTTTGTTACCAACCTTTACTTTCTTATTATTCACGTCTAATATTTCTGTTGTTTGATCTAAGATATAAATGCCATTCATGGAAACTGCTTTGCCATAAATCATTTCATTCAAAGAGAAAATACAGCTATTGTCTTTTATTGAAAATGAAAAACCGTCTTTATCAAGTACGGAAATAGATATAATGTTCTTAGATAAACTGGGTACATAGTAACAGTTATATAAATACAACTCAAATCCACTCGGGAGTTGGATTACGTATGTTCCTATTGAGGCTGCAGCAACTTTTGCTCCATTCCCGACTCGAAGGTCCACATCACCCTTTGCGAGAGGTGTGATTTTTTTTAGGCCCTGCAAATGATTACACAGATGAGAACCACAACCAGTATCAAGTACCCAAGTTCTGAAACTTGCATGGTTAATCTCAATCATATGAATATAAGATGGCATACTAACAGGAGTGACGCGGCCTGCTTTTATGTCCTCACGGTACACGGGACAGTTCCTCCTCCAATGCCCAGTCTTGTGGCAATGGTGGCATTCATTGTCACTGTCCTTGCTCTTTGCCTTGCCTTGTGAGCTACTAGTCTCACCAGGGCCACTCTTACCCTTTCCTGACTTTTTAAACTTTGGCTTCCCTACATTTAGGTCGCCATGAGCCTTGCCCTTACCTTTGTTTTTGTTGGAAATCATGAGAACATCTTGCTTCATGCTCCCACTCAATTTCAGATCCTTCTCGGTCTGTACGATAAGTGAGTGTAGCTCATGAAGACTTTTCTTCATGTCATTCATGTAGTAATTTGCCTTGAAAAGAGCAAAACCATCATGAAGTGAATGAAGCACACGGTCAATGACTATGCTCTCACTGATCTTGCAATTAAGTGCCTCCAGTTTCTCGACATTCTCAATCATATCAAGAATGTGTGGGCTAACCGGTTGGCCCTTCTGGAGTTTCGCCTCAAAGAAGCGACATGTATGCTCATAAGTAACGATTCTCGGTGCTTTTGAGAATTCATTAGTGAGCGTGGTGAAAATCTTATTTGCACCTTGGGCAATGAAGCGTCTTTGCAAATTGGTTTCCATTGCAAAAATGAGTACGTTCTTTATCGCACCCGCTTCCATAACGAAGGCATTATAAGCATGTGACTCGTTAGCTCTCGCATTGGGGCCTGGGTTTGGCGGTATTGGCTCAGTCAAGTAGTGGAGCTTGCCGTCAGCAATGGCTGCATTCCGTAATGCCGCCTCCCAGTCCGCAAAGTTGGACCCGTCATTCTTCAGTCGCGTGGACTGATTCATGTGGTCCATGAATGTTTTAAGCCAGGACTCGCGTGCGAGTGGGGGCACTTGGCATAGGGACATCATTATGGCCAGCCATTTGTTATAGCAGTATTATCAATATAAGACGAATTCTACACTGCGAAAAAGAAGGAAAAATATAATAATAAGCTTACTCATCGATATGAATTAAGTCTAGTGCAAAACTTATTTAATGCGAAGACTCTAGCATTTATACAATTGACCTCCCTCAAGAATTATATAAATGATCCCAAGACTCAATTATCTGTAAATTGATAAGCCAACCTATTGGCTAATTCTACCTTTAGAATTCTTGGTCGATAAAATTTTATCTTTAGTCCATCATAATCACGAGAAACTCTTCGGATTATAATGTTGAGGTAAAATAAGTCAACACACACTACTTACCCAACGTAGAAGGGGTCATATGGAGAGTAAAGTCCTATATGCCTACCGACGAAGAAGGAATTCATAATAGTTTGGCCTATAAAGACTAGTCTCAATTTTAGGTTTTAGAGGAAGATCCCATCAACTTTATTTTAATTCATTTTAAGTGAACGAATATCTAGCATGCGAGAATGAATAAACTAAGACGATGGCTTAAAATTCGTGTGACATCTTTATGTCCATGATAACTAACATCCAAACTATATGAATTAATTTTCATGCAATTTTAGTTGTAGGTGGTTTGGTTTAGGCGGAATATGATGCACTAACTATCATTAGGGGTGTTCAGGAAAAACCGAACCGTAAAAACCGAACCGTCAAACCGAAAAACCGCATTTTTTTAGGTTCGGTTAACCAAACCGTAATGTCCAAAACGGTTCGGTTAACCGAATCGTAATTAAATAGTTTTCACGGTTCGGTTACGGTTCGCTATTTAAACTTCACGGTTAACCGAACCGAACCGTTTTGGGAAAAACATAGGACTTAATTTCTGGGCTTCCTACTAAATGTCTAATAGTCTAATACCCAGCCCAAACCAAAAAATGAGTTCTCAGCCACTCATATTTAACAAAACCCTAAAATCCCTTCTCAATTTCTCATTTACCTAAATCCCCAAAATCCCTAACACTCAAACGGTTTCGCCGCCTTCTCACGACTCACGTTTTCGCCGCCTTCCTCGCTCTTTGCCGCTTTCTCGCTGTCTCTTCGTCTCTTTGTTGGTGTCTCGCCGCCTTCCTTCTTCCTTCCTTACTCATATTCATTTGATTGTTCTTCTTCGTTCGTTTTCGCTCGCCGTCGCCGTCGCCGCTCATGTTCTTCTTCGTTCGTTTTCGTCGTCGTCGCCATATCTTTGCAATCTTTACTCTTTAGTACTCTTTCTTCATTTGATTGTTTGCTTGTTTATGTGTTTCTAATCTTCTATGGTCAATTGGTCATTTGCTTGTTTATGTCTTTAGTACTCTTTAGTACTCTTTAGTACTCTTTCTTCATTTGATTGTTTGCTTGTACCGTTAGTAATGCTACAAAGTCTCTTTGGTTTCATATAAATTGCTGTAAATTGTAATTTAAAATGGTTCACGGTGAACCGTTAAACCGAACCGTTTTGTTCGGTTAACCGAACCGAAATAAACCGTATCAAACGGTTCGGTTTAGGGTCGACTTGCAGCCGAACCGTATATTCGGTTCACCGTACAAACGGTTCGGTTCGGTTAACCGAACCGTGAATGAACACCCCTAACTATCATGTGATGAAAAGCAACAAGAACAAAAAATACGTAAAATTACAAAGTCCTAGTGTCGCTTATCTACCAAAATGAACAAAAAATACAACTTTGGAATTCATCCATGGACCCGAAAAGCTTGTCTTGATGTTCCATCTTGGTCCATGTAGCGGGAGTGAGCAATCCGATCTCCATCTTTAGTCTTCTCAAATTACAATTAATAAATTACAAATATAAACCTATTTACATTCTAATTTAAAAAAAACATAACTTCAAAGAAAATAAAAGGAGATTCGAGATCTTAAAATTACATCAAGATCATGTATCCATCATTACGAAAACATAATCAACTAAGGCCACACTAGGTAATACAAATTACAACCAATTGCAAAATACGTAAATAAACCATTCAACAAATCATTCAACAAAATAAAATGCATCAACAATAAATTAATCATTCAAGACATAATTCCTTAATTATGTAAAGTAATTTATCCAAACCACCTATTTAAAATGATCAAAATTATGTGATAATTCCTTAATTACTCACAATAATTCCAATCAAGCATAATCCAACTCATATTATCGTATAATATGAATTAATCCAACATTATTTTAAACCTTTTTAAAATATTTGGGTATCCAAAAATTGTGAACTTTTTCACAACAACAATCATACATTATCATTATAATGCATAAAAGAAAATTCAAACAAAAAAAAACGAAATTTTTTTTTTCCGAAATAAAAAAAAATTTGCCGAAAAAAATTTGGACCTAAAAAAAATTTTCATCATTCATGAAAAATCATATAAAATAATTTCGTAGCCTTGGCTCTGATACCACTTGTGGGAAATATCGGTATATTTCAACATGAAATTTAAGGATTATAAGGAAATTATAATATATGAAATATGAGTCATAAACGAAAAGCATAAAGATTAGAATCAACCTTTTGGTCCTAGCAATATGGCCTAAGAACAAATATCGAAATCGATATTCTCCTAATTGTTGCACCCAAGATGCTCTGAGATATGCCTTTTCTTGTGCTAGAAAGAATACAAAAATTACTGATGATTTTTGTGTCAAAAATTGAATGAATGAATTATGTAGAGAAGAAGAGTTTATATAGAACTCTCCTCCTCTCTCCTTTTACACGTCCAAATAGAAGTCTAGTAGAGGGAGGAGTCTTCCTTCTTTTTCTGCTACTTGTATTAGGAATTGGAGTCAAGATAGGAGTCTACCTTCTTTTATTTATTTAATGTATAATAATATGTGTATGTATTATTATAATATATACGTCAATTATAAACATCGTATATTTATAATTTGCTAATTAAATATAACAGTTTATATTTAATTACGAATTAACATTTAATTCGTTTAAGCTTACATTATTTAATCGTATTAAATAATTACATTATATACATTAATTAGATATAACAATTTATATTCAATTACAAATTAACATTTAATTCGTCTCAGCCAGTATTATTTAATTGTATTAAATAATTGTATCATCATTACATTGACTAATGTTTTAGTCATATATATCGACTAGCCTTTTAGTCATATAAGGCATCAATATGATTATATTATTCATATAATCATATCTCTCAAACACATCCTTTAGGTGTGACTTGTAGGGACCAGTTGATCACCGCCATTAAAATGACAATAACGTCAAACTTCTAGCAAGCCAACCGTTATCGATAAACGTTAATCAACTGATAAGAATACTAAGTATACCCTGTGAACCTGTAAGAGATTTTATTACCTTATCACACTAACTGTGGAGGACACTAGCTCCAACAGAAATTAACCGGATTTCTGGATGTATCTTGGCCAAAGAAATTTGGGACACCTAAGCCTTGCTTACGAGGGAACGTCTCAAGTTAAGAAGCATTGTTTTGACCTTCTCATGCAACAATATGAGATGTTCAATATGGCGCGTGACGAGTCAATTAATTGTCTCCCTTCATGTTTTTCTAGTATTGTTAATGAACATAAGAGTGTTGGTCGTAATTTCGAATCCGAGGATATAGTTCGAAAGATCCTAAAAAGCCTAAGTGATAAATGGCAGCCAAAGGTGACGGCTATTGAGGAGGCTAAAGATCTATCCAAATTGACCCTCAATGAACTAATGGGCTCACTCATGGCTCATGAGTTAACTCTCATGAAGCGTTCGGGTGAATGCTCTAAAGCTAGAGGTTTCGCACTCAAATCAACCTCAAGTGATAAGGAAGATGATGGAGATGACGAACAAGCCATGTTCCCACGTAATATGGCGGATATGATCAATAGTCATGTCCCTAAAAATTTAAACAATACTTGTAAGAAGCATTTTTCAAAGAAGAGATCAAATTCCACTATTGGTTGCTTTAGATGTGGTGAACGAGGTCACCAAATATAAAAATGATGAGACAAACCATGCTCGATGTGTTTTTGAAAATCGTGTTAATTGACCTCACCTTGTGTCAAACTCGTGTCAAGAAACTTGAACAAATAACCAAGTTGTTAAATGGTGAGACAAACCATGCTCGAGGTGTTTTTGAAAAGGTGCAAAAATTAAACCCTGACTATCTTGCCAAAATTGAAACTTTGTACAATGAGTATAATGATTCAAAAGAGTGTTATAAGAAATGGGAAGGAAGTCAAACTGTTTTGGGCTCTCTCACAAGTGAGTCCGACAAAACTCAAAGGCATGTTGGACTTGGTTTCAAAATTTACACTGAAGTCCATTGTTGCATTCAAAACCAAGACCCAAACAAAACAAATTTTAAAAGAAGAAAATATGTTGGCCTTCCCAAGTATATAATGTGCTACTATATTGGCAAGATTGTTCATGTATTTAATGGTTGTTCCAAAAGAATGAATGACGTTGATATGAACATACAGGTTGCTAAAATGATGTGGATCCACAAAGACTTGATCAATGATGTGATTCACAAGAAGGAGCCCAAATTCGTTTGGGTTCCTAAACTAAAAACTTGATCTTTTACAGGGATTAGTGAGAGGCAGCATCAATTGGTACTTGGATAATGGATGTTCTCGTCACTTGACGGGAAGTGAAAGCCAATTTCTCTCGCTAGAAGCCTACAAAGGTGGCACCATGACGTTTGGCGATAATAATAAATGTGAAATTATTGCAATCGGGAAGGTTGGTAAGTGATCGTCACATTGTGTCGACAAAGTGTTGCTTGTCAAAGGTTTGAAGCATAATCTCCTTAGCATATCTCAATTGTGTGATAATGGTAATTTTGTTGAGTTTTGTGCTAGTGAATGTCATGTACTAGATGGAAATACAAGGGAAGTTATTTTGGAAGGAAAATGTGTTAGAGACGTTTACTTGACTAATCGTTGTGCCTTGCCTAGTCAAACCTTATCTTGTATGAGTGCTTTAAAGAACGACTCGTGACTTTGGTACAAAAGATTAGGCCATGTAAACGATAGAACATTGAACACCCTTAGACGTCTCGATCTAGTAAATGACATTCCTAACATGAAATTCGACCTTAATAAATTGTGTGAAGATTGTGCTAAAGGAAAAATAAGTTTGATCCTCTTTTAAATCCAAAAGATTCGTTAGTACTTCAAAACCTCTTGAACTTTTTCATATTGATTTGTGTGGTCCTATGCGTATAAGAAGTAGAGGTGGTAGTCATTTTTTGTGTGTGATTGTTGATGATTTTTCACGTTATGTTTCGCTACTTTTCTTAAGTGGTAAAGATGAAGCGTTTGATGAATTCTTAATTTGGTTAAAAAAGGTCGAAAACAAATTTGATAAAAAGCTCATTTCTTTGAGATCCGACCATGGAACCGAATTTGAAAATTCATCATTCGAAGCTTATTGTGATGAACATGGTATTAGCCATAATTTTTCAGCGCGTGTTACACCTCAACAAAACGGGGTTGTAGAGCGCATGAATCGCACTGTTGAAAATATGGATAGGACTATGCTCATTAGTAGTAAAGTGCCAAAACGTTTTTGCGCCGAAGCCGTCAACACATCATGCCACATTTATAAATGTGTTATAATCCGTAAAAGGCTAAACAAAACTCCCTATGAATTGCTACGAGGTAGAAAATATAATATTGCCTATTTTAAATGCTTTGGAAGCAAATGTTTTGTTCACAATAATGGCAAGGGCAATTTGGGTAAATTCGATGCTCATAGTGATGAGGCGATTTTTGTTGGTTATTCGGATCGTAGTAAGGCTTATAAAGTGTACAATAAACGAACTATGAAAATGGAAGAAAGTATACATGTCATGGATGGAGTACATATCGAAGAGGATGATGAAGATGAGGACTTTGATCTTGGAATACTTCGACATGACATGGATGGAGTACACATCGAAGAAGAGCCCATATCACTGTTGAATCCAGTGTTAAATGGTGAGGCAGACAAAAATTCAGGGGGAATGAATATACTTTCATCTCAAGATGAGGCTAGTACATCTAGGGGGAATGGGGAACCACATGAACTGAATGAACAACCAGAAACGAACCCCCATTCAAATTTACAAAATGAACCAGATGTCACTATGGAATCCATTGTGACATCAGAACCCGAAAATGCCTTAAGCTCCCAATTCGTACCGAGAAAGTGGAAACACCAATAATATCATCTCCTCACCAATCTAACCAGTGATTTGAATTCGGGCAGAAAGACAAGGTCATCCCTAAATGACTTCTTTGCCTCTCATGCGTTCCTCTCATAAGTAGAACCGACAAATATCACCATGGCCCTTGAAGATTCAAATTGGGTGATGGAAAATGCAAGAGGAACTCAATCAATTCAAGAGCAATGAGGTATGACATCTTGTCCCTAGACTATCTGATTGTACCGTGATTGGTACTAAATGGGTCTTTCGCAATAAGCTTGATGATAACGGTAATATCGTAAGGAATAAAGCTAGACTAGTGGTGCAAGAATTTAAAAAACAAGAAGATATTGATTACAATGAAACCTTCGCACCGCTAGCTAGGCTTGTAGCCATACGTATGTTGATAGATTTTGCGGCTCACAAAGGCATCAAACATTTTCAAATGGATGTCAAAACAGCTTTTTAAAATGGTTATTTTGAAGAGGAAGTCTTTGTTGAGCAACCATCGGGCTTTATGAATAAGGATTTTCCAAACCATGTTTTTAAATTGGACAAAGCACTTTATGGTTTAAAACAGGCTTCAAGAGCTTGGTATGATCGCTTGTCTAAATTTCTTTTAGAAAATGGTTTTATGCGTGGATCGGTTGATAAATACATTATTCATAAAGTCACAGTGTAATGCACTGTTAATTGTGCAGATTTATGTCGATGACATTATTTTTGGTGCTACTAATGAACTCATGTATTTGTACTTTTCGGAACTAATGAAATTTGAGTTTGAAAAGAGTATGATGGGAGAACTTGGCTTCTTTCTTGGGCTACAAATCAAGCAAGCTCAAGATGGTGTGATGATTCATCAAAAAACGTACATAAATGAGATGCTAAGATACTTGGATGCGGATTATGTCGGAAGCGTTGTTGATAGAAAGAGTACGTAAGTGCCGCATTGTGTTGCGCGCAAATTCTATTGGTTCAACAACAATTGAAAGATTATGGTATTGTATTCGATTCCAATCCTATCTTATGTGATAATACAAGTGCCATTAACATTTCTAAGAGCCCGATACAACACTCGAGGACTAAACAAATTGACATTAGACATCACTTTTTACGTGATCATGTGGAAAAGGTAAAATCCGCCTTAACTATTTTAGAACCGAAAATCAAATTGACGATATGTTTAAAAAACCGCTTGAAAGAGAAAAATTCGTAAAACTTGGTTGGAAGTTGGTTTATTGGATTGCGCATAAATGTATGAGCAGATGATTTTCCTATATGATTGATTAGAGTAGATGTATATATTTTTTAAACTATGTGATTATGTTAATACTTAATGAATTATATGATTAATCTTCATGTAAATTCCAATGGGTAATGTATTGAGTGTATGAAGCCAACCAATGTGATAATCTAACTATCAAATCAACCGTTAATCTCATTTTCACCCTCAAAATAATGCCTCCAAAAACCGTAATTAAATTCAAGCACCATATAAACCTAAACCAAAACCAAAAACACCATCAATCGAGCCAAACACTGGAAGTCTAGAGGTGAACAATTTTTTTAAAGCCAAAAATCTCCCAAGAACCCTAGAGTCTTCACAACAAAAACTACCCCAATGTTAAGAAAAAAACCGTTGCTAAGTGCTCTAAAAGATCCTTCGAGACTACAAGGTTTTCAAGCAGGGTTCTCAATTGGAAATTTGACTTGAACGCGCTACATGAAACCAAAACCAAAGGAGAAGTGGGTAGCTCAATATTTGTTGAGAAAGTTGATGATGGTACTCCTAATGTTAAAGAAGGAGATGATGATATGGGTGTTGGTATTGTTCTTGGTCCACTTGTACAAAGAATTGAAAAGAAGATGATTTTTTTTTATAAAAAATACCGAGAGAAGAAAAAAAAATGAGAAATGTGAAAAATCAATAAGCGAAAAGGAAAAATTGGGTGAAATTGAAATAAATGATGAAGAAGAGAACATGGAAATTGGCATGAAAGAATTGAGTGCTATCTTTGATATGATGAGCTATTCAAAGAGGATGATGAAATTAAGGTTGGAAGTTGCGGGTCTACATGAGGAAATGGCGGAGGAAATAACTTAGAATGATGAACTTGTGGAGATGGTGCATGGACTAGTTGGAAATAGCGAGTCCGAAGGTGGTAATGACGATGCGTACTGTTCCATTGCTTGACCAAAACCTACCTTATGCCTATCCTATCTTTTTCGAGCCTAAACCAAGCCTTAATCTTTTGCTACCCCATTGGCTTTATGTTTATGATATCTTGCTCAAACTTGGTTGTGTTGTTAATTGTTGAACAATTTGTTTTGTATGACTTTAATTACTATGTGCGACTTTTATTCTTCCACTTGATGATGTCAAGAGGGGGAAGTTGTTAAAGTTGTGTGCGTGTGTGATCCCAATAACTCTAAGGCTTGCGTTCATCGTAAATATGTTAGCTTAGAGATTTGAAATTTTACTTAGGTTTATCATAGACTTTGACCGAAGTACCTTGATCATGTATGCATCATGTTTGATCTTGTTTAGACTTATTAAAACCATGACCTTGGACTAAAGGGGGAAAGACACATTCAATTTTATTTGTCTTGCCATTAGACCTGGCAAAAGCAACCCGACCCGAATGACCCGACCCGAGACCCGAACTTCAACACCCGAATGTGACCCGAAACTCGATTTGACCCGACCCGGCCCGAGCATGACCCGAACCTTCTTAACCCGTAGCTGACCCGACCCGAAAATAACCCGATCCAAAACCACTCAACCCGAAAATGACCCGACAAAACATAACTTCAATTGAACCGAAAAGACTTAAATGGCCTTTTGTCTCTTATTCTTTGACCCGAAATTGACCCAACACGATATAACCCGACCCGGTTGACCCGAAACGGACCCGGCAACAAACCTGAAACCCAAAACGACCCGACCCGACCTGAATTAACCCGAAATCAACGAGAGACCCGAACTTGCCTGACCCAAACTGGCCCAACCCGAACCCGACCCGATTTTATCAAGTTTTAAGCTTTGTAAAAACTTCTAAGTGATTTAAGCTTTCAAAGAAATCTGATTTTGTCAAGTCTTATGAGAAGGAAATTGTTTCTTGCATAAGAGTCTTCTTGTTAGAAAAGATTTACTATAAATAGGAGGTTTAGTTTTTCTATTTTTGCCAAAATTTATGGTTCCCATAAAGTCAACCAAACTAGCTTGTTTCTTGATAGAAACTCCAACCCATTTTATGAGTACTAATCTGATTTCTTACATGATTTGTCCAAGTAAACCTTTATCTTATTTTAATGATAAAGTGTGTGTATTAATCTTGGTGGTTACTTCTACACTTTGTCTTGCCAAAACAAGCTATCATGGACAACAAGACAAATGTTGTGTAGTGTTGTTTAGTGCTTCTCATTTACATATCTTGAGTCTTGAGCATTGTAAATACTATACTTGTTTCACATTTTCTAGTGTGCAAAAATTATCAACTTGAGTTTTAACTTTCAAATTTTTGAAGTGTTGAAAACAAGAACAGCGACTTCGATTTTAAAGCTTCCAAAAAAAACGTTTTATCATTCTAATTTTAAATTTTTTTGCAAAATCTTTTAAGTCTTTTTCTTTTGGGTTAGTTCTTTGCATAATGTACTTATCGTGTTCGATGATCTCGTGTTAGTACTTAATTGTTATCTCTACCGTTCATTTTGTGAACATTTTGAGATACACAAGTATTGTAACAAAACGAGTATAACAAGTCTTGAGATAGAGTTATCTTAAGCAAATAGCAACTCGAAAGAGTTGGGGAAGTCTTTTGGCGGAGTAGCCTTGAGCAAATAGCAACTCGAAAGAGTTGGGTAAGTCTCTTGGCGGAGTAGCCTTGAGCAATTAGCAGCTCGAAATAGTTGGGGAAGTCTTTTGGCGGAGTAGCCTTGAGCAAATAGCAACTCGAAATAGTTGGGGATGGCTTTTGGCGAAGTAGCTTTGAGCAAATAGCAACTCGAAAGAGTTGGGGAAGTCTCTTGACGGAGTAGCCTTGAGCAATTAGCAACTCGAAAGAGTTGGGGAAGTCTCTTAGTGAAGTAGTTTTGAGCACAAGTCTTATTGCGCAGTAGCATTAAGCAAATAGCAACCGGAGTAGGTTGGGGAGTTGTTTTATTATTCAGGGTCTTTTGTTGTATGAGTTTACTTCAAAAATGTTTATTAAGATAACGATGGACGTAGATCGCGGAGTAGTGACTGAACCGATTTAAAAAACATTTTTGACTTTTGTCTATTTCGTTTTTATATTTCCGTTGCACTCTGAATTCATTGTTGATTCCACTGTGACATCTGTTTGTTGAATCGTTGTTGAATACTTCTAACTTTCTAGTTCGAAGTATCAACTTCTCATTTCACCTAAGCTTTTGTCTAAGTGATGAAAGAATTTAAAAGAAGTTTTTAATTAAGAGTAAATTTTTAAATAGACACATAATTCATCTCATCCCCGTCTTAGGTGTTCTCGCCCTTACCTCTTCACCTAATTTATTTTTATCTTTGCCTCATTTCTCAAGTATTATATAAGGTATAAGATCCTTAGTTTCCTCAAATATAGGGGGACAAAAGACGCCACACGAATATGGGACAGATGATCCAGTCTCCCCGTCATAAGTTCTCTGTAATCACAAATTCTCATTTAAGACGGTCATTTTCCGTCATAAATTTAAGACGGGTCAAATACATATCAAATCACTCCAATTATTGCTTAAAAAATACCAGAATTTTTGTCTTTAGTATCACCATATGATAGTATGTGACCTGTCTTAAATTTAAAGAAGATAATTACCGTCTTAAACAAGACTTAGTGCTCCTTAATAACCATCTGATGCACTAGGGACCTGGTGTTCCTCCAAAACAGAAAACACGGGAATCACAATTACAATAAACCCCTCCAACGAATAACTCGGCATTGCATGGTACTATACTCCAACGGCCTATCAGTTACGGACTCTTGACTCTTTTAACTCAACTCAATCTTCATCTTCATCTTCCTCCTTAACATAAGTTATAAACCCTTAAACTTCAACAACAAATCAACAATGACGACCATGAAAGGATTGATCCAAGTAGTAAACACATTACAACAAGTGTTTTCCAACTTACGATACTTTGTCGATGACGACTACTTTCCTGTTGTCGGAGGCCAGGTTTACATCTCTCCGCTTCTTCTTCTTCTTCTTCTTTTTATGTTACAGTACAGCAGATTGTAAACTAACTAACATAGTTTCCTCCTACAACATAGTTTCCTCCATCACAACTGACTTTATAACAAACTCTCTCTCTTCCTACAACATAGTTTCCTCCATCACAACTGACTTGTCCTCAAGTCAACTATTAACTCCAGGAATGGTAAAATTAGGATACTTTTCCTCAAATGCAAGAGCAGATTCCCAAGTGGCTTCAAATTCTGCAAACCCTTTCCATTGAATCAAATATTGTACTTGTGCTCCATTTTGAAACCTTACAGTCCTTCTATCCAGTATTGCAGCTGGTTGTAAAACAGTGCCAGCTACTTGTCCTTGAAGCCAGGTAGGGATGTGTATAGCAATAGGCAATATACCCACAAATTTGTTTAATTGTGACACATGAAAAACATTGTGGATTTGTGCAGAACTCGGGAGTTTCAGTTTATAAGCAACCTTTCCAATTTTAGCTTCAACCTGAAATTTTCCTGAATACTTATGAGCCAGCTTCTGATTTGTCCTGAGCTGGACAGACATCTGCCTATAAGGCTGTAGCTTGAGCCAAACCCAATCCCATATCTGAAACTCTCTCTCAGACCTGTGTCTATCTGCCATTTGTTTCATTCTATATTGAGTAGGCTGCAATTTTTCTTTCAACAAGGAAATCATATGCTCTCTTCTCTGTAGTGATCTATCTACAACCTCAACATTAGCTTCTCCTGGTAGATAAGGCAGGTGTAAGAAGGTGTTTGATTGTATATCACCTCATAAGGGGTTATGCCTGTGGCAGTACAGTAATGGGTATTGAACCACCATTCAGCTAGTGGTAACCATAGGCTCCATTATTTAGGTGTATCACCACATACACACCTTAGATAGGCCTCTAGGCACCTGTTCACAACCTCAGTTTGACCATCTGTTTGGGGATGATATGAGGATGAAAGTTTAAATTGAGTCCATGCGACAGTGAATAAACCTTGCCAAAATTGACTAAGGAATACAGAATTCCTGTCACTCACTATGCTCATGGGCCACCCATGAAGCTTGAAGACATTATCCAGGTAGGCTTGGGCTACTTGGATAGCTGTGAAAGGATGGGCTAGGGCTATAAAATGAGCTCCTTTACTCAGTCTATCCACCACCACAAAAATGACCTCTTTCCCATTGGATTTAGGTAGTCCAGTGATAAAATTCATGGAAATATCCACCCAAACTTCTTCAGGTATAGGTAAAGGTTGTAACAATCCTGGATAAGCTGCACAGTCAGCCTTAGCTGCTTGATAAATGACACAATTCCTGATTACTCTTGCTACATCCTTTGTTACCCCTTTCCAATAGAAGATGGCTTTTACCCTTTTTAAGGTAATGTCCCTTCCTGAATGTCCTGCTTCTCCTGAGGCATGAAGCCAATTGAGAATCCGTCCCGTAACTTCTTCATTGTTTCCCACTGCAATCTTTCCTTTTCTCTTAAGTAATCCATTTTGTAGGGAGTAGTGTGGGACAGGCTGTTGTTGGTGAATTTGTTGAAGGATACCAGAGAGATAGTTATCAAAAGCATAACTCTCTTCAATCTGTTGCTTCAAGTCAGAAGAAACTATGGATATTGCCATTGCTAGAATTTATGAGCCCTGAACTCTAGACAAAGCATCAGCTGCAAGGTTCTCTTTTCCACTTCTATACTGTATTTCATAGCTGAATCCCATGAGTTTGGATAGCCAGAACTGCTGAAAGGGAGTGGAGATCTTCTGTTGTAGTAACCATTTAAGGCTCCTTTGGTCTGTTTTAATGATAAAATGCTGACCTGATAAGTATTGTTCCCACTTTTGAACTGCAAACACAATGGCTAGCAATTCTTTTTCATACACAGATAGCCTTTGCCATTTAGGACCCAAAGCCCTGCTAATATAGGCTAAGAGATGGTCTTTCTTCATGAGGACTGCTCCTATGCCATCATTGGAAGCATCAGTCTCCACCGTGAATTGCTTAGAAAAATCAGGGACTGCCAATACTGGAGCAGTAGTCAAGGCTACCTTCAATTGTTGAAATGCAACATTGGCTTCTTTACTACAAAGGAATGCTCCTTTCCTTAAAAGATCAGTGAGAGGCCGACTTACCACATCATAGGACTTAAAAAACTTCCTATAATACCCAGCCAGCCCTAAAAAACTCCTTAGACCCTTAACAGATGTAGGTACTGGCCATTCTGCAACAACTTGGATTTTCTTAGGGTCTGTCTCACCTCCATTTCCAGAAATAAAGTGACCCAAATATTCAACTTTCTTCACGGCAAAAGAACATTTTGATGCTTTGGCTGACATATTATGATACTCCATCAATCGAAAGACTTCTTCCAAATGTGGCCAATGCTCCTCTGGTGATCTACTATACACTAGTATATCATCAAAGAATACTAGCACACATTTCCTTAGCAATTTCTTAAAAACAGAATTCATCCAACCTTGGAATGAGGCAGGTGCATTTGTTAGACCAAAGGGCATCACCAGAAATTCATAATGGCCCTCATGGGTTTTAAATGCTGTTTTATAAACATCATCCCTACTCATTCTAAGTTGATGATATCCAGCCCTTAAATCCAATTTACTGAAGATGCTTGCCCCAGATAGTTCATCAATAAGTTCATCAATTACTGGGATGGGAAATTTATCCTTTATTGTTCGTTTATTGAGTTCTCTATAATCAATGCATAACCTCCAAGTACCATATTTTTTTCCAACCAAAACCACAAGTGAAGCAAATGGACTGCTGCTATTTTGAATAATTCCATTTGCCAACATTTCTTCCACCAATATCTCTATGACATCTCTTTGCTTCAAAGGATACCTATATGGTCTAATACTCACTGGAGTGGCTCCTGGTTCTAGGGGTATTCTATGGGCAAATACACCTCTAGATGGAGGGAGACTTTTAGGTTCCTCAAAAACTTTGTTATATTTAGTAAAGAGAGTCTGAAGCTCAGGGTATTGTTTTGGCTCAGCATCTGTGGACATGGTTAAGCTGTGGAACTCCACCGCCATGTCACTATTAGATGGTACTAGCTGTAGCAGACACAGTTGGGAGGCCTGAGATACAAGTTTATGTGATATTTCTCCTTTGTGAACCTTTAATTGTGTTGCTGTTACTCCTCGTAATTTAACTAGAGTACCTTTCCATTGAAACTCCATAACCAACCTCTTAAAGTCCCACTGAGTTGGTCCTAGAGTACTCAACCATTGCACTCCTAAAACCATGTCACAACTTCCTAAAGGAATCAATAGAACATCAGTGGTGAATTTCAGCCCATGCAATTCCCAAGTAAAGTTTTTGCAAGTGTATTGGCAGGCCAAATGGTTACCATCAGCCATAGCTACAACCTGGGGTGGGATTTTCTCCAACTGACAACCCATTTTCTTAGCCAAAGACAAATCCATGAAATTGTGGGTACTACCTGAATCAACTAAGATATGCAGGGGTTTCCTCACATATGTACCTACCACTCTCATTGTTTGGTAACTCTGACTACCAGAGAGGGCATTAACTGAAATACAAGGCTCATCTAACAACTGTTCACCCACATCACCACTGTCTAATTCACCCAAGACTTCCTCTTCTGATTGATCTCCCAACTCATCCTCCCCAAGAATCTCAACTGTAAATAATTGGGTTTTCTTGAATTGACAATTATGACTTTTATCATAAAGCTTGTTACAGTAATAATGATAGGCTATCGCACACCTAATCAAAGATAAATACCCTAGACACAAATGAATGTAGTAATAGGGGTCGAACACAAGGAGACGAGAGTTGCTATACAAGTTGTTATGGGGTGAATTCTATCAACGTCGGTTATCGATTGGTTTGGTTGGTTTTATGAAACAACAATAATAATAAATGAAGAGTCTAGGGAGGTCGGGTCACACATGCAAATTATGTAAATGCTCAAGTCAAACTAGGAAATTGATAATAACGAAAATTGTTTAGGCTAAAGACACCCACCTCTCGATATTAGTGTCAACCATAGATCAGGTCCTAACGAACTCTCGCTATGGCTAGGTCGATCTACTAAAACATTCTTAGTCTAATTCAATTCCGTGCCTCTCGACTTATAGAAAGAATTAACGAATTTAATTAAGGATTGTGATCAATAATCAAAGACTAACAATACAATGCAAACATGTGATAGATACAACTATTTGATATCATAAAATTGCATTTCAACAATTGCAAATATTATTTATGCATGGCTTCCCTAATTCCCTAGACAAAGTAACTACTCTTGCATAATGATAACTAATCTAATAACAAATGATAAAGTAAACATGATAACTAACTAATAATGGAAATGACAAAGGATATATCAAAACAATACAAGAAATAGAATTACCTCAACAAAGGAAATAAAACTTGGAATTAAAGAACACAATGGAACTAAATAACTTGCAAATGAACTTGTAATATAAATTGAAATACTTAAAGGAATTATTTGTAACAACTAATGAAAACTAAACTATTCTAAACCTAATCTAATGACTAATGATATTATGTAAAAGAGTGTTTTTAGAGAGTAGAATGATGTACAAGATGATAAAAAAGATTCCTCTAAGTGTCGAGATCCCTCTCCTTTATATAGGGAGAGGGACTTGAAACATATGCATTCACAGAGCCCAAGCCCCGATCGGGCTTCAGTAATCCGGCTACAATTGCTTAATTACTCCATTAAATGCTTGAGGAATCTTATGTTATGCCTTTAAGCTCCTTAATTCTCTGGTTAATTGCATAGTTTGGCATCACATGAGCATCCAAAGAGCATCCCTATGTTGAGTTGTGGACTCCTTAAGTTGGGCTTCATTTTGGTTTCTCATTTGTACACCAAACCATTTTACAAGTCTTCATGCTTGGGCTTGTCATTCTCCATACTATCCTTCCATGGCTTCCATTAGCTTAGTGAACTTTGATGCTTGCTAATGTGCTAGAAAAAAGCCTCTATATGCTTAGATTCCTACAAAATATAACAAACATAAGCAATACACCTAGAACACGTAATTAGCTCACAAATATACTAAACAAAGTATAATAATCATGTAAAATTGAGCTAAATTAGGGAGTTAAACTATATATAAAATGGACTTATCAAATAACACTCCCCTTTTGCCCTTTTTTCAGCCCTAACAGAGGCAGGAATGTAAGTTCTTTGGTTATACTTTGTACCTTCAGTAGGTAGAGGTGTTTTAAAAGCAATTCGTGGGGTAGAAGAATATACAACAGAAGGTTTAATGCAGTTTGATGAATTAATAGTTGTAGCAAGGTTTTCTTCCTGCAGCCTAGCAAATTCAATAGATTCAGCCATGGTTTTAGGTTTAAATGCCTTAACAAAGTGTTTCAAAGCTGGTTTTAGGCCTCCAACAAAACTCTCAAGAAAATACTCTTCAGGTAAAACAGGGTTCCTTTGGAGCATTAAACTTTTCAATGCCTCAAACTCATCAATATAAGTGTCAATTGACCCCAGCTGATGCAATTTGTTAAATCTCTCAACTACATTATGGGAGGTTTCATCCCTAAATCTTGCTAACAAATCAACAACAAATTCATCCCATAAAACTCTATTATGAACAACAAGATAACTAATAACCCAAGTTTCTGCCTTACTCACCATGTTTAAAGATGCTAAATCAACCTTTTGTTCATCAAGAATTCGACACAAGGAAAAATAACGAAGACATTTCTTAACCCACATAGAAGAATTAGAACCATCAAAAACCGGAAATTCAAGTTTAGGAGTATACCCTAGAGGCCTTGAAGAATGGGTTTTAGAGGAATTTGGAAAGGAGTTGTTAGAAGAACTGAGAATTGGTACATCCTTCAAGGAAGCCTGAATACCCTGCATCATAGCCATCATTTGAGAAAATTGCATCTCCAATTTCTCTGTATGTTGTGATTGTGCAGCCAATTGTGAATGTAAACCCTTGATTTGATCGTCCATTGCCTTCTTTGTTCGTGTTTTTGGCGCCAGGATTGAACAAGCTGATACCAATGTTACAGTACAGCAGATTGTAAACTGTAATCTCAGTTACCTTAAAGGAGCCAAGCTCAACTTTGAAGATTAACTAAAGAATACAGAGAGAATTGAGAGAGAATGTAGAGAGAGATAGAAGAGAGCTGTACAGAAGAATTGAGAAGTGTATATTATGATTGAATGAATGATTAGTTACAGCTTTTCTGTTATTTATAACAGATTTCTAATTGATAGATTTCTGTTAATTGCCAGCTCACTAACTCTAACCGACTCTAACAACTTGTAACTAACTAACAACTAACTTTATAACAAAGTCTCTCTCTTCCTACAACATTTTATGGCCTTCATTTTACGATCAACTACATTCATTTATATAATGTCCTCTGGTCTCTGTTAATGTATTTCTTCCGTTTCCGAAATACCTTTCACTATCTCAATTCTATACGAATCCTAATTTAGAATACTCATATTTTTGCTCATTATTTACGCCTTTACGACAGATTCATACGATTATAGTATCACAAGTTCTTAAGAGAGACGGTCTCTCGTTAATTATCCTTTATTTATTGGTGTAGTCAGAGACATCTCTTAGGAGACTTACTGATATAGTAGTATATAATGCCGAATTTTGATTTTCTTTTGCACTGATATGAATTACACTAAAACCGTAGAGCTCCGGGAAATCATCGGTGCTTGAGAGTATTGTTGGACGTGATTTCCTTCCTCGCGGACCAGGTTTTTTGTATACGCCATGTTTTTAGCCACGATTATTTATTTATTTTCATCAGATTATGATGTTCTTCTATTCATGCTGTGACTGTGAATATTTTTGTTGAACTTTCGTCACTGTAAAACTGTACCGTCTAACGCTGCTTGGCTGAAATATTAATGTATTATTGAGCAATGATTTGTTTGAAATAGGAACTTGTTATAAAATAAGATGTTATGAGCTTCTATTTAGGAATCATAATAGCTAATCGAAAAATTTGTGCAAGCGATGATGACTAGATGATAGGCTGTCTATGCCTTAGCGAGTATTTTAGCATTTAGACAATATTAATTTCTCCCTTTAGTTTGCAATTCATTAAGGTAAAACAATCTTGTGACTACACACGAGAGTGTATCACCAATCTACACGATTCCACATTTCTACTTGTTAATTTTATTTGGCAAATAACAACGTGATTTTAGATTCCGAGTAATTTCACAATCCTTTGTGCCTTTTCGGGAAGTATAAGTTCAATTGATCTAATTGGAGAAACATAACATCCTTTAAGGATCTAGACTACATCATCTCTTTTTAGGAACTATGACACTGCCAATGAAGTAATCTATGCATGTGTTACTAATTTTTTGAGCAGTCGTGGAAGTAATGTATTAGACCTTACTCTTTCAGATTGTAGCTTGTTTTTTAAATTAATGTTTAGCATAGCGGCCGTGTAAATTATTCAGGTATTGTAACTAGAAGGCCTTTAGTATTGCAACTGTGCAAGACAGAGAAAGGAAAACAGGAGTATGCAGAGTTTCTTCACTTGCCAAAAGTGCGATTCAGGGATTTTTGTATGTTCTTTTCCTTTTATCCTCTGGAAATAGACGCGTGGTTCCTTTCTTTTATTACTCTTAGGATGATGACAGGAATGAGATGGGAATATCTCTAATTTTATCTGCTAATGAATAATTCTCGTGTGCAGCGCTGGTACGCAAGGAAATCCAAGATGAAACCGATAGGGTGACTGGCAGGTCAAAGAAAATATCAAAAGTCCCCATCCAATTAAGCATCTATTCACCCAATGGTATTTTTCTAAAATGAATGCTTTTCTGGGAAGGCTAACGAGATTGATCATATTATATGAAGATAATTCAGTCCTGAATGTTATGTTGTAGTTTTACTTAGGGACATATTGGTGTTATATACTTATATGGACTTGAATGTAAAATAGTTTCCCTTGTTGGCAAAATATCTTCCCTTTGAGATTCATTCTCACCACATTTCTATAACTTCCCAAAGTATATTTTGAATGTCATTTCTAACTGACATCTTCTGATTGTGATTTGGCAGTTGTTAATCTGACATTGGTTGATTTACCTGGCTTAACAAAAGTTGCTGTAGGTATGTCTGTAAGCCCATTTGATTGCTCATATAAAGTAAAAACTTATACGGTTCTACCTACATCGCCTCTATTTCGTTTCTCTGATACCTGAACAATGACTGCTAATTAACAGAAGGTCAGCCGGACACAATTGTAAATGATATTGAGAACTTGGTCCAATCATATGTGGTGAAGGTAATTTTTGGGGAGACTATATCCGGTTTAATGTTAACTATGGTCTTTTGGCCGTTGAAGTTGTAAATAGCTGAAGATCTTACGTATGCTTCTCTTTCGACATTTTATCCCAACTGCATTATCCTCGCAATAACTCCAGTTAACCAAGATGTAGCCACATCTGATGCCATTAGGCTTGCACGTGAAGTTGACTTTGCAGGGGAACGAACGTTTGGTGTCTTGACTAAACTAGACTTGATGGACAAGGGAACTAATGCTTTAGAGGTGATATATATTCCACTATCTGTAGCTTATACGGCGTACATTTTATTATTTAATCAATTATGAAGCCAAAAAGCTCATCGTCTTTTATATGTTGTGTGCTGTTTGAAGTTTCTTTCTTCATTTTAAAGCAATATATATGGCCATTTTACCTCAGTCTCAGTTGATCTTTAATTTGTTGTTATAAGGTTCTTGAAGGAAAAGCCTATCGTCTGCAGCATCCGGGGGTAGGTGTTGTGAATCGTTCCCAAGCAGACATCAGTAGAAATGTTGATATGCTTGCTGCAAGATGTAGAGAACGTGAATATTTTGCCACAAGTCCTGATTACGCGCACTTGGCTAGCTGGATGGGATCCGAGCATCTTGCAAACCTTCTTTCAAGAGTATGAGAGTTTAATATTGCTTGCATGCCATAAGTTCTTCTCTATCTGTGTTGGCTATTTAATGAAGATATCAATACTTTGCAGCAACTAGAGTCTGTAATCAGGGCACGTATCCCAGACGTTGCATCTCTAATTAGCAGAAGCATTGATGACATTGAATATGAGTTAAATATCCTTGGTAGACCGATTCCCATTGATGGAGGGGTAATGAACTTCATTTGGATTCTCTACGTGTTTTGCCTCTTTTTTCTTGTCTCTCTTTGGTACTCTGTAAAATGCTGTTTCATATAATGAAATATTGCTTGTTGTAGGCACAGATGTATATTATTCTAGAACTCTGTCGTGCATTTGAGCAGACATTTAAAGAGCCACCTTTCGGTAAAGAATGTGAAAAGAGTTGTATATGAAACCGATGGTTACCAACCTCATCTTGTTGCACCTGAGCTAGGGTATAGACGGCTTATAGAAGGCGCTCTTACTTATTTTCGAGGTCCCGCTGAAGCCTCAGTTGATGCTGTAATATTTTTTTTTCTATTTTGGGTCTGCTATAGATAAGGATCAAGGACATTTTCATTTAGCTATAAACGTTTTCTGAATTTCTCCGATGAAGAAAATATAATCTCCTTAGATACATTTGCTTAATCACAAATTAATATTCTGTATCCCTTAATTTATATGCTTTTGTTTATTTTTACATGTTTTAGGTCCACATCATTCTAAAAGAACTTGTGAGGAAAACCATTGCAGGAACTCAGGTTTGATAGTTTCCTGCTGCTTATCTTGTACTTCCTCCACTCGTTTATATCGTCATGATAAACAATCTCAACTTTAGGTGCTCTGATTAATTGATAAATTTTACAGCCGTCATGTTAGTACATATATATGGAAAATGTTATTTTTAAAGTTGACATTGGTTGACTATCAAAGTTTAATGGTGACAGTATATATGTGATGAAGTGATCATTGCAAGCTAACGTATATGAGGAAAGCTTTACACTTTAGGCTTCAATGTCAGGAGTTAAGACGCTTGCCAGCTCTTCAATCTGAGATAGCAGCAGCTGCATATGAGGCACTAGAGAAGTTCCGAGAGGAGAGCAAGAAAACAACTCTTCGACTCGTGGACATGGAATCCTCATATATAACTGTTGATTTCTTCCGCAAATTTTTTCAGGAGGATCTGACAGGAGGAATCCCAGCTACGAGTCCTAGTGGCCGATTCTCAGAGGCTCACTTCCAAAGGATTGGTTCCACTGTTTCCTCTTACGTTGATATGGTATCTCACACTCTGAAGAACTCCATTCCTAAGGTTGTGGTGCACTGCCAGGTTCGGGAAGCGAAACAGGGTTTACTTAATCACTTTTACACATAATTGGGAAGCAAAGATGTAATCTAACCATCAGCATGACCAAGTTCTTGAGCTCATCTTTGTCTTATTTCCACTTTGTCTTAGTTTCGCTACAAATGTTGTGCTGATCATGACCTAGGCTCGCAACCCATCAATATAAAAATTGTGCACATCACACCCAAAAATGACATGGAAAAATTGATCAGACCTAAATTACTAAACCAAAATGACCGGATAACATCACACTCAGAGACAAGCTTGAATCTCCAAGACCCAAGTCGTGTCACATATCCAAAATGACCCGACTCCCGTCTTGACCCGGATGATCCATTTGCCATTGTATTCCCTTTGCCCCATAAGAAACCTTTGTTTTGTTGGGCGGTAACATTTTGCAATCTTACATTTGCATTAGAAGAATGTTTGATAATTTTATTTGATTGTTGCCATAGGTCAATCAGTTGACCGAATTGCTGGCTGAACATCCGGAGTTGATGGCAAAACGAGAGAAATGTTCAAAGAGGCTCGCGTTGTGCAGATCTGCTCGAGATGAGATTGAGTCAGTCTTATGGACAAGCTAATATCATCTCCTAGTTGGTTTAGATTTTTTTCGGAGTGCATATTGAGTGTTCGTGTTGTTGTTAACTGGTGTTTGTTGTTTATGTCACACTGGATTACGATTTTACGTCTACAAATATGATTCTAATTTGGATTCGCTGATAGCCAACAAGCCATGAGTTTGGCTGAGTCATACTAAGGCGAGGTTATATGATGAAATAAAAATACAAGCTCAACTCCTTATCTTTAAAATCCCAACTGTTCATATCATGTATCTATTCAGGTTTTGAAGAAAATAGCCGAAACTATACCCAAATTGATTGAAATGCACATGGGAGTCGATGTATATGTTTCAACAGTTAATTCAGATTCTCAAACACTCGGGTATCCATCTTATTTAACACAAAAAAGGGGCATATGTATCTGCTACAAAACATCAATTGCTTTCTACGTATTGAAATCTAAGTTTCTGAATTAAAGGAGTGAATTAATTGGTTTCATATTGTTTAAATGTTATACAAGTGACAAATCTTCCAAAACTTCCAAATCTGACGAATCATAAAACTCATGTGAGCATATCGCCGAATCATCTCAGTTACACCTTTGTTTTAATCCCACCTTGCCTTTCAAGCTCCTCCAGAACATCCCATAGTTTCGGATCCGCATAGTTCTTTATTAGGAATGTTGGTTTCGCTTCCATCAAGAAGTCCTCGGGATTTCTGGTACTTAACCCAATAACTGGCATTCCGGCTGCCACTCCAGCTCTAATTCCAGAAGGGGAATCCTACACGATAAAAAAATTATCTTTTAAGATAGATACTCCCTCCCTCCCATTTTTACTGTCCCCCTTCCTATTTTGGGAGCATTTAAGGAAAAAAAATAACTTTACACCTTAAATGATACAAGAGTTGAGGTTCTAATTTTATGGTGGTTGTGATGGTAGCAGTTATCTAGACGCAATATTGAATAACTAAAGTTTTCCTAACAAAATTTAGAAAAGGGACAATAATTATGGGATAGAGGGGACATTAAAAGCGGGATGGAAGGAGTATTAGACAACACAAATGGTAGTTACTAAAGCCTCTTCCATAGAGGTATGTTGATAAAAATAATGTTTATGCACAGATGTGCCTTTCATGAGTAGTTATGATTATCAGATAGATAGTGAAAGATTAACAAAGTTAGTTGACTAACCTCGAAGATGAAAGTATGCTCTTTTGATGCCCCAATTGCTTCCAGACCCTTCAAATAAGGTTCTGGGTGTGGCTTAGCATGTTCACACTCGCTTCCAATAATAATAGCCTGAAAGAACTCGGTGAGTCCGAGCATTGAAATCATGAGTTCGGCATTAGCTCTCGGAGCGTTTGTAACAGCCGCCCTTTTTAACCCATGATCTTTAACCCATTTCACTAACTTGTCGAGACCATCCACGGGATTAAGCTGTTCTTTGACCAATCTATGATTTAGAAGGTTGCATAACGCGGGGTCAGCCATTGAATTTCAAGACATAAGAATGAAGAAGATATAGACTAACCGCCTGAAATAGGCTTCTTTATCATCTGTAAACTTCAAGCCTCTCTCGAAATCATCAGGGAAAAGTGCCCTAGCAATATCATCATTATGTTTTCCTGCTATGTTCTTAATGAAGAATTCCTCGTCGATTGGAACACCGCCATTGAAGCCTATCTGATAAGGGGAAGACGGTCTAATTTTTTATTTATTTTACTAAGCAGCTATAGGTGCATATTCCATGCATTCTCAGAATTTAGGCAAAATCAAGGAGAAAAGAAAAACGACATCACCCAAGTGCCTGAGAAATTCCCGCCAGTGGAGAGGCAAGTTGTCAACATTAACCGTTTGTTTAAAACATAAAGACTCCGTTTTTGTAAGACCCATAATCAAATTGGCTAATGATTTGCATCGACAGACTGCTACGTTATTTCATCATATTCCAAAAATCAAGTCTTTGGCTCCAGTGGAAATGGAGCCAATCATGAGAACATGAGTGGACATAAGTAGTACTCCCTCCCTCTGTCCGAGTCCTTTTTATTACCTTAATTTAAAAAAACATTTCACAAAGAATAGAAGAGGTAGATGAGATTTATGAGAGTAATAAAGAAGATGATCAAGTACAAAAGCGGGTGTACCTCTAGAAGCATTTCCCGGAAAGCATAATGATGGAGAGGATCTGAATCACACAGGGTACCATCTACATCAAACAAGATGGCTTCAAGTGGAGCAAGTTTAACCAGAGCAAGTTTGCTGCTGCATAAAACCGACAAAACCAACTTCAAAGTTTAGCCTAAAATCTCCTAAAATCTCCACATATTTATAAGGACAGGCAATTGGACCACATTAATTTTGGGTTTAGACCACATTCAGGAGTTGTAGTTAAGGATATATTTGGGTCTTGGGTCAACCTTTTCGAGTCGTGTTAATTTTGCCAGGTATATAAGATCATCCTTAAGATTTTGGGCTTCCTATACGAGGTTTTATAGCGCAACTAATCTCTCTTAATGTTAAAACAGGTCAAATGTAACACTCCATTTAACCAAGAGCCTTTAACAAGACATTCCCAGTTAAATAGGGTTGTTACCATCTCAGTTTCCTGAGGCAATAATATCAAAAATAACAATAAAATGTACTTTAAATAGAGATTACATAGTTATCTCAAACTGTCTCAAACTTTGACTTTAAAAGTCTTACATCTCCAACTCTGATAAATGAAAGTAGTAAATTATTAAGTAAGCAGAAGTCTAATAAACAATTGATAGTTCTAATAATAGTATATTAAATACTCCACTCCCCTAGCTCGTCTCGTCCCGCATCCCACAACATCATCCAAAGCTAACAACCATTACCTGCTTGACTCACTGCTCCCCAATTGCCGGAAATATCAATTGGTTTATCACAGAGTTGAAATATAATTTGACACAAGAAAGCACACACGTCAACCAAAGGCTGAGTAGGAAAATGTCACACATAACAACATAACATAATAAACAACACAAGATGCAAGATGCAAGATCATGCCCCGACTCCTAACTCCCTCCTCGACTCGCAAGTCGGCATCATGATCATTCCCCCTTGGCTCCTAACTCCCTCCTCTATCCGCATATCATAATTCATAACAGTGCAAATGCAATATGGTTACCCCTTGCCTCCTAACTCTCTCATCGATCCACAGATCGGTATTTCATATTAAATATCAAATATCAGTATCAACATACCAATATCATTTTTATAATTCTCATCACACGTATGTAACAATATCAACCGTGCCAATGTCACAATCCAGTTATACAAAATTACACAACATAGCATTATATAAGTTGAGTAGGATAATCCCTACCTGATAGCAATGAGTATTCCGTCTCACGCGAGCGATTAATAATATTCCACGCACTATGAACTCTCCGTCTACACAACACATATAACCCTCAACAACTAGGGCATTAAAATTTAATTCTTTAAACAATTATACTAATTCCCCCAATTTCCCAAGTTTAGGGTTTACTAATTAATAATCAAGATTAGTTTAGAAAGATACTAAGTAATTAAAGATAGATATTACCATCTAAAGACTAAAATAAAACCAACTTACAAGAACAAGAAGAAAGTGATGAAAGCTTGCTAGAAAAGTCTCCAAAAGATGAACAAAGGCCCCTCTCTTCTCTTCTCTCTAGATCTCTTTTGTATTTTGTATGTAAAAGCAAAAGTGTTTTTGAAGTGGGTGAAAGAAGGGTATTTATAGTTCTATGTCAATTAATAAAATAACAACAAAGTTTAACAGAAATTAGGAAACTTCTAAAACAAACGAAACTCTCCACCCGCCTAGCTTGGTCGATCGACCAACACACAGTGTTGATCGTCCAAGCACCCCAAAAGTCGATCGACATGATCATTCGACCCAGCCAACCACCACTCCTCTCTTGGTCGATCGACACTCGGCACATGTCGATTGACACTCAGCACATGTTGATCGACACTACCCCTTGGTCGATCGACCACTAGCCTAGGTCGATCGTGTAATACTCCGTATTTCTGAGTACTAAGTACTCGGTCGATTAAGGCTCACTCGACCGAGTGAACGGGGTACTCGAACGAGTAGAGGGTATTTGGCCGAGTAAGGTTGTTGTACGTGTCAGTTGAACAGTATTCTGTTCTTGGGCACTCGGCCGAGTGTGGTGAGCACTCGACCGAGTGAGGTGTA